>JAMXBD010001723.1:0-303213 GCA_024138025.1 Combretum micranthum | reverse complement strand
TATTGACACAGAAAACTTGAGGCTTACTCGAGAACAAGACGACAAGGAAATCATAGTGCACTCTGGAGCTTTAATGAAAATTAAAGATTATACAGTGCAATATTCTCTGGAAACCCATTTTGTTAATATATATGCTATTATTTTTAACAAGTATGGATGATGTAACACTTGACCCATTTTGTGGACATTAGCTGGGTATGCTCCTAAAAAATATATGCTTTTTAAGTTTATTAATATATAGTTTTTTGCATTGCTATTTAATTGCTATCATTGTAAATTGTGTTACTCCATTATATTTCCTTTGTTATGAAGTATGCCTTGTGTATAATATGTAAGCTCTGCATGCTCTAAGGTTGTCGTTGCTGGCTTCAATATGTTACGATGGACTACCATGTTTAGGATACCCTCAAGACATGACAACGAGTCCTTTATAATGGACTAAGTCTTCTCCCCACCTTGATTCATTTTAGGGACCAAAAAATCATTTATATTTATGTTTTATTTTCCTATGTGTCATTTCTTTTAATTTAAGGAAATGCTAAATTTAGTATCTAAACTTTGACAAAAAATTTAATTACATACCTAAAATTTGAAAAATTCATTTTAATACCTAATTAAGCTTTTCGTATATATATTTGCGATCTCAATTAATAGAGTTAAACTCTGTTGCTAATGTGACATTTGACTAGATTCCTGAGCTACATGTGGACAAGACATAATATATAATATAAATATATATATATATATAAGAGAGAGAGAGAAAGAGAAAGAGAGAGAGAGAAAAGAAAAACTGGAAAGAAAGAAAGAAAGAAGTAGAAGAAGAAGAAAGTACAACAACTCATGAATCCAAATCTTCACAAATTTTTTTTTTGTGGAAATTGCATGAGCATGATATTATATTGATGAAACTTACAACTATGCAAGTGAATAGCTCAAACCTGGAAAACATAAAGATTGAAAGAAATTGCGATAAAAAAGAAAGACAATCCATTATTATATCCTAAGAGAGTACAAAACATTTGTGAAATTCAAAAGTCATGGACTTTCGTCAAATGCATAACTTTGAAACTAAACAACAAAACAAGCATTTCCCTCTTAAATATTGAAGCAGATTTTAATATCATTCCTAAAATAAAGGTGTTTTTCATTGAATGAGTTAACAAACACCATTAGCGGTTAAGGTGAAATAGCAGCCATAGCATGTAATTGCAACACAAAATAAAATTATTTTTACTTTAAGAAAGAGAATTGAAGAAATAATTTTAATCTTTTAAGAATATCAAATCGCTTTATTAACATGCAATAACTGTAAGGTTGATCATTTTAGCTAGGAAAATTGCAAGAAAGATGAATAAGTACTATAGGATTTTTATGGATAAAGAGAAACATCACATGCCATAGCACACTCCAATACTGCTTTGTGCATATCACTCTAAAACTTACAACTAGGCTAACAATTTCCCTTGTAAATATCCACTTGAGGGCCACCACCATCACTTTTGGATATCTTTTTGTTTCCTTTCTTTTTTTTTTATGTTTGTATTTTCTAGTTTTTTTTTGGCTATCCACTTGCATATTTGTGAGTTTCATCAATATAATTGCCATGTTTGTGCAATTTTCAAAAAAAAAAATTGTAAAGATTCATGTTTAAGATATGTTAAACCTTCTTCTTCTTCTTCTTCTTCTTCATATCTCTCTCTCTCTCTCATTATGTCTCATCCACATGTTGCTCAAGGATGGTTCGAATGTCCATGTCAGCAATAGACTCGATTAAGTAGGGTAGTAAATGTAGCCACAAAAAGTTTAATTGGATACTAAATTGAACTTTTAAAGTTTAAGAACGTAATTGAATTTTTCACTAAGTTTGCATACCGAATTCGACATTTTCACATTAGTTTATTGTATCTTATACTATACTGATGTTATGTCTCTTGTTTATCTTTATGTAAGATTGTTAGGGTGGAGCTTTAGGGCATACACAATGTGGTTGTACTGATAATATGAAGCTTAAGGGCATGGTTCATCTTAAGCTTTCATGGATGTGACAAGTACATTCATTTATATCCTGTAGAACTGTGTCATTATCCTTACCTCTTATTTATTACTTTCTTTTTCCCATTAAGCTAAACAATCAGGGCATTGTTTGTCGTAATAGTTGGGGATAGATTTTGAACTAAGTTAAGTTATGGATTTTGATGGCTGATTAGTGGTGATGAGTAGATAGTGGTATCCTATGTATAGTTTTATTGAGTTGAATTATATGCATGTCATTAT
The DNA here is from genome assembly GCA_024138025.1 of Combretum micranthum. Classification (NCBI taxonomy): domain Eukaryota; kingdom Viridiplantae; phylum Streptophyta; class Magnoliopsida; order Myrtales; family Combretaceae; genus Combretum; species Combretum micranthum. Next base: position 300,939 of record JAMXBD010001723.1, on the reverse strand, counting down.
ATGCTAGTTACATTTGTTGCATATGTTGGCTATTATTACCTTGAAGCATAGTCATCAACTTTTTTTTTAAATGTAACATAGTTTCATTTCTCACCAAAGCAAACAATTATACGCTAAATTTTTCAATTTTAATGCATTTTAGGCATGTTCATGAGTTGGACACGTATTATTTCCATGAAATTGTTATTTTGTTTAGTTATATTTAATTTAAATTGTGATTTAACAACTTAAAACTACAATAATGTCATTGCTTAAAGATTATATCCTTACATATTTTAAATTCATAGGTATTCATGCATATTCTTTAAAGTTTTCATGAGCCATTATGATCATGTAAATCACGTAAATTTAGCTTACCATGAATATGTTTTTTTGTTAAGGAAGAGAAAGAAACAAAATGTAAATGATAAAAATAAATGAAAATTTCTATAAATTTTTAAAAGGGATGCATGAGTGGAAAGAGTGATGACATAAAAATAATTGCATAATTACTATTGCAAAATTGCATGTGAGACATGTAATGTTGATTTCACGTAAAAGTCACATTTTTAAAATTGTAGGTTAAAAATATGATATCAAAGTTACTTTTGGAAATCACATTTATTACTTGCGGTTTCTTTTCTTTTCTTTTCTTTTTTTGATAAATACAATTTTGAATTTGCTTTTGAAAAATTTGATTTAAAAAAAAAAAAAAGAAGTAGGAAACACACAAATCACAAATAATAAATGTGATTTTTATACATTTCAAATAATACATTTATGGTTTTCAATTTTGCATTAGTAATATGATAATTAATTTTTAATAATTTATATTTTTCTAATTTCTTTATAAGGTTAGTAGGCATCTATGACACCTAAAAAATATATATTATTATTAAGAAAAATAAATATGGTAAAAGAAGGCCAAAATAAAAATGTAGAAAACACAATACAAAATCGGAGAAGAGTGAGCAAATTCAAGAACTGACCAATAAAAAAGATCTAGAGGTTAACCAAAACTACTAAAAATCAAAACAAGCAACTCAATAGAGTAGAGAATATGAAACTGATTATTTTGTCATGTGATTTCGATGAGAATAAAAGCAATGTAAATCATAAACTAAACTCACATTATTTGAGACTAATAAATCATTTCATCTTCAAAGGATAAAGGTATATACATGTGTGCTTTGAGTTTGTTCTTGTGGGCTTGCACCGACAAGCTAGTACAAAACAATATAACCATAGCCTTGATCGCGGTCTTATCTAGGGTGCGGTTTGTTTACCCAAAGGCGTGCATCTTGGACTAGCGAGCTAATAAAGTAAAATAGTTGTTGCGCACATTTAATACTTGGCATTTTTCAAATGTTATCTCTAACAAACATTTGACTTTTTGAATGCTTATAAATATATGCTCCTCAACAGATTAAAAAAGAAAGGATTTTTTAAGAGCTTTCATTTACAAACAAACAAGCCTTAGATCTTCTCATAACTCTTGTATTCTTATTCATTATTTTGCAAATTTGTAAAGAGAAAAATCAAATTAGTGCACTAACCTTATATTTTTTATTTGTAAAAGAACACTACAAAAAAGAGGATATTATTTATTTCTTATATTGTAATTTGTGTATAGCACTATTTGAGTTTGTGTGTTTGAGACTGATAAAGTATGAAGTCCTCGATTGGAGGCGATTTGTGAAATTGTGGAGATTAGAAAGCGAGCCTAACTCCATGTTATATTCAAACTTGAATCTTCTTTCCCTATCTCTTTATATTCCTTTTTGTTCAATATTATTGTTATATTTATGGTCATCAAAGATTAATTTGATTCATTGCATAAAAAATTCATTAATTGGCTATTTAAGGTCAAATACTCAATTCATCCCATTAACCTAACCAAACCACCCCCCCCCCCCCCCACCACCCAAACACACGCACTCTCTCCTCTTGAGTATATTCTAGTACATTTTCATTTGGTAGTAAAGCAGGGTCTATTTTTCTTCTGCTTAACCACATTTAGAGTGAAGATCATGGCATCAAATGCGCTAAGGTTTCTAGAATGACAAGCCATCAATAGGCATCCACTTCTAAATGGGGGAAATTTATTGGAAGTGTAAAATGAAAATCTTCTTAAAAGCACAAAATAGGTTAATATCGAATGTAATAGAAGATGGTCCTTTCAAAATTAGGGGAAAAGTAGAAAAAGACTATAGTGAAGAAGATTGGAAAAGATTATACCTAAATGAAATAGCTATGAATATATCACATTATACATTAAATGAAAGTGATTTTAATAGAATCTGCACTTGTAAAATTGCTAAAAACATATGTAATGAATTAGAAAAAACTTATGAAGGAATGTCTAGAGTTAGAGATACTAAAATATGCCTTCTATGTGGAAAAATTGAAAGTTTCAAAATACAACCTAATGAAACCATAGATGAAATGCATAATAGGTTCGTCAACATCATAAATCCTTTTACTGTGCTTGAGAAGAATCTTACTATTGTGGAAATCAATTATAAACTTCTTAGGTCCTTACCTAAGGATTGGGAAGCTAAAAGAACTACTATTGAAGAATCACAAGATCTATGTGCTATGAATAGAGAGGAACTTCTTGGAGCACTCCAAACACATGTGCTAATTAAGAGGCAAGGAAAGAAATCGAATAAGAAGGCCATTGCATTAAAAACTACAAGTCATGACTCTAGTCATGAAGATGATGATTATAATGAGGAGCTTACTTTAATGGCCAAAAAATTCAAGAAGTTCATGAAGTTCAACAATAAGATAAAAAGAAATGATGATGATAATAGCTCCTCAAGATACACAAGGAAAAGTCACAAGCTATGACACATTCAACAATATTGTCCAATGCTCAAAAAAGCATCAAGGGGATCCAAAAAGGAAGCTTTCATTACCATTTGAAATGATGATGATTCAAGCAACTCGAACGAAAATGTGTGCTTTATGGCATTGGATAATGAGGTAAATTCTTCATATTCTCCTTCTTATGATGAACTTGCAACCATGTATAATGATTTGTGCAAAGAAATAATGAAGTTGTAAAAGAAAAATCAAGTTTTCATAGAGATGATGTCAAATGTAGGAAAAGAAATGGATATATTTAAAATGGAATACAACAAACTGAAGGATGAAAATGAAAACTTAAATGAAGAAAATGATTATTTGAAACTTGCAGATGACAAGTGAAAAGAGGAAAATGAGAAACTGAAAATTGAAGTTGATTTGTTAGAAATAGAAAGTAAGACTTTAAAAAGTGATGATATCAATAACTGTGATAATGCATGCTTAAAAGAGCTAAAAGAACTAAGAAATGAAAACATCATGCTAAAAGCTAGCTTAGATGATTTAAAGGCAACCATAGCTAAGTTCACCAAAGGAAAAAATAACTTGAACACACTTCTTAGAAATCAGAAGTGTGATTCAAACGAATATGAGATTGGCTATGATAGAGATAATAGTTGCAAGCCCCACAAAACTCGATTTGTGAGAGGTACTTATGGAACTTGCAACTATTGTGGGAAATCTAGCCATATTGCACACAATTGTGCAATAAAGAAGACTATACATTTGAATCATAAAAACATGTTAGTTTGGGTAGCTAAGAGAGAAATTCTTGTTGTACTTAACCAAAAGGGACCCCAACTTAAATACATACCAAAGAAATAATCTCTTGTTTTATAGGAATCCCTAAGTAGAAACAACAAGTGGTATTTAGATAGTGGTTGCTCAAGACACATGACCAAATATGCATCGAAGCTCACAATTGATCTTAAAGGATCAAGGTAGTGTCACTTTTAAAGATAATCTAAAGTCAACTGTACTTAGTAAAGGTAACATCTAGTAAATAGGGATTTGATTATTAAGAATATGCTTTTAGTTGGTTTTTAAAACAATTTACTTAATATTAGCCAATTGTGTGATAATGGCTTTAAAGTAACATTTCTTACTAATAAATACTCTACTGAAAGAATTGACAAATAACCAAGTTCGTTTTAAAGGGTAAGACAAAGATATTTATAAAAGCAATCTAGATGATTTCAAATCATCATGTGAAATATGTCTATACTCTCAAAATGAAGATAGTTGGTTATGGATAGAAAATTGGGACATGCAAACATGGATGTAATTTCAAAACTTTGTAAAAAGAATTTTGTCAAAGGTTAACCAAAAATAAATTTTCAAAAGGATAATATTTGTCAAGCATGTAAAAAAAAAAAAAAAAAACTAAGACTTCCTATAAGTCTAAGGGTGTAGTTTTCACTTTTAGGCCATTAGAACTATTGCATAAGGACTTATTTAGACCTACTCAAACCTTAAGTTTGAGTGGCAAAAAATATACCTTGGCTATTGTCGATAACTCTAATAGATATACATGGACTTTCTTCATATCATCTAAAGACGAATCAAACAATGTCATTTTTAGATTTGGCAAAATGAAAAAGGTCTTAACATAGTAACTATCCAAAGAGATTATAAGGGAGAATTTGAAAATTATGAAATGGATAATTTTAGTAGTAAACTTGGAATTGAACATACGTTTTCGGTACCTAGAACACCACAACAAAATGGAATAGTTGAAAGGAAAAATAAAATTTTAATTGGGATGGCTAGAACAATGTTGTGTGAAAACAATATACCAAAATATTTTTGATTGAAGCTGTTAATACCACATGCTACATATCCAATAGAGTCTTCATTAGACTAATACTTAAGAAAACCCCCTATGAGTTTTTTAAAGAAGAAGACCTAACATTTCTTATTTTCATTCTTTTGGCACTAAATGTTACATCTTAAACAATGGAAAAGATCAACTAACTAAATTTGATGCTAAAAATGATGAAGTTGTTTGTCTAGGTTTTTCACTAACTAGTAAAGCTTATAAAATTTTTTTAAAAAGAACCTTGGTTGTGGGATAATCAATTCGTGTTACTTTTGATGATGTATTGCCTCATGTGTGTTCAAATGATGATATAGAAAATGTATGTGCCGATTTTGATAGATTTTCACTTGAAAACAATGATAATATTAAAGAAATGGAAGTAAGAAATGAATGTAGAAAATATGTTTCTAATGAATCAGTTAGTCATGGCCTTCATAAGGAATGGAAATATGCTAGATCATACCTGAAGGATCTACTAATAGATGAACCTTCAAATAGGGTATAAAAAAGATCATTCCTAAGAAATAAGAGTAATCTAGTCTTCCTATCCTAAACTGAGCCTAAAAATGTAGAAAAAGCTTTAAAAGATGATTTTTGAATACAAGCAATGCAAGAGGAATTAAATCAATTCACAAGGAATGATGTTTGGAACTTAGTTCCTAGCCCCTGCAGTAAAATGGTACTAAATGGGTGTAAGCCCCTAATTTTTTAAGGGAATATCAAGTTCAAATCCTAAATCGGAAAGTCAACCGGAAAACTTAAGTCAACAAATTCCTAGGAAACCCTAGTGGTTTAGATCCGGCAATCCTGTATTCCTAAACTAAGAAGTCGAAATACGAGTAAAAAATGTAGTTTGGTTCGTAATAATACTAGGATGCTTAAAAAGATAAGACTAGCGAATTTTCGATTTATTTTGAACCCGATCGGATACAGATTTTGAAAAGCATGTCCCGAGGCTCGAGATATTAAATATATGACATTAGTACTGTTAGACTCGTAATTTCATAAGATTTTCAAATATATCAATTATATAATTTTTCGGCTTATAAAAGTTACAGATATAACATTTTATTGTATTTTCATTACTACCGGTACTTTAAATATCTAATCTACTTTTTTATTTCTTTCACACTACTCATAAGTATAACTACCTATAGCCTATTTCTTACATCCTTACATCATACTCTTACAATTCATCATTTTCCTTACAATTTACTTTTTCAATATAACTTTTACTACTTAAATTACTTAATTAATGTTGAAACTTACACAACACAACTCCTCCTCTCTCTCTTATGAAACCGGTGCAACTGCCTCCCTCTTCCCTCTCACAAATTATTTTTATTTTTTTCTTTTATTACATAAACCCTAATCCATTTGTCTATATATATCCCTTTATACCAACTTCACTTCACTTTTTCACTTTTTCACTAAACTAAACTCTTGCCAAAAATTTTCTCTCTCTTCCTCTCCCTTGCCAAAATCGTAACCCACATACACACACATACACACACTCACATATTTTTCTTCAAGTTTCTTGTTCCAAACATCCGATAGGTAATAGATCTACACTTTACAACCTTAGAAACATGTAATGGCAAGTTTATTCATGTGTGATTCCACTCAAAAATCCCCATGAGCTTCAAGCTAGAGATGTGGAAATACTTGAACATGAGATCCTTGCCATCACAATGTTATATATCTTGTTATTTGAATTATTTTGCTATTATCTTGTTTTATTATCAAGTTATGTTGTTATTATTAATGATTTGTGCATATATTCATCATCTGTTCATATTCATATAACCATCATAGTGTTCATGCATTTATGACTAATATAGTAAACTAGATCTAGTTGTTTTGAGCTCATAAATGCATTAGAATTTTTTTTATGTTCATAAATAACTTGTAATAGCTTGATGATAGTAGGAAAGTATTAGAAAGCTCAAGATCTACTTTAGTTTCAACAAAAATAACTTTTGAAAATTCGGATAAAAAAGGAACCATATATAGAAAACCTATTTTTCAACTTGAAAATGTGTGTTTTACATTAAAAATGAAGAGCTTAGGGAATAGATATCATAAATGAGCGATTTTGATGAGTAAAGCTTAGATCTACTAAGGAATATTTTCAAAACAAGGAAAAGTTTACAAAAGTTATATTTCAATGTAAAAAATAAGCATCAAATTCGTAATAAAGGAAGCTTGAAATGGAAACACCCATTTTTCAACTCCAAAACAAGATTTTTATTAAAGAAATGGAAGCCTTAAGGGCTAGGTTTGATAGGAAATGGTTTTTGAAAGACTAAATGAGTTTTACAAAGAAAACAATCTCAAATGAAATTTTTAAAATTCGGATTTGAAAATGGCCACTATTTAAACACTTATTTCCAAAAGCCAAAATGATGATTTTTATTAAAAAAAAATGGAAGTCCTAAGGAATACATATAATAAAGACCAAATTTTGACAAGAATAAGAGAAGTTTATCAAAGTATAATCCTAAAACAAGGAATGGTTTCAAAGAATAGATTAAACAATGTTTTCATTCTCTAAAATTTTGTAAAATTCATAATTAAGCAAACCACCTATTAAAACATCTATTTTATAATCCCAAAATGAAGGTTTTTATTAAAATAATGAAGGTTATGGTTAAATAGGTCATCAATGTTAAGTTTAGATAAAAGCAAGTGTGATTTTACAAGAAAGAAAACTACTTTTCTTAAGTCTAGTAAATTTCAAAAGTTTTGCAAAGTAAAAATTTTTCAAAAAGAATTCTTGGTATTATATCATTAAGGATATACATATGGATAGTTCATCTCATAACCTTCATAACAATAGCTTGGAGGTATTGCATATATACATGATGCACTTGTAAAAACAAAGTTAGAAAAGTAATGTCACATACTTCTTATTTGACATTATCTAAGTACATGAGAAATTAGAATTTACCAACACCCGTAAATCATGCATGGTATTGAGTTATATATGTATATAATAGTCTTACAAGATATAATGATAGCTAAGTATCTATCAAAGCTTTAGTATGATGTTTGTTTTGAGGTTAGAAGTTGAATTGTGGAATGGAAAATTCGTGTAGTATTATGTACCCTACTGTTCATGGACCACCCAGCATTGTTTGTTGGAAATAACTCTAGAAATAGATAGCTCTCGTCGAATAGGTAGAAATTGATATATAATATGAGAAATTCCGAGTTAAAATGATCAAGTTATGGCCGTTTTAAGTTGGAATTTCCTCTTAGACGAATTTTGATGCACTTGTTAGAATAGAAATTGTAAGTTCATTCAAACTTCATAGAAATACTTATTAGAGTTATTTCTTTTGATTAGGAGACTTGGGAGACGGACTAGACCTTCCCGAGGACTATTATGATTAAATGGATTTTCGCGTCATGGCAATATGAGTTCACTATCTTTAAATTTTATGCTTATGCTTGTGCTTGTGCTTGTAATATTAGTGGCATTAGAATTAGGACAAGATAAAATTGATTGTATGAATATGATTTCTACATGGGTGAATTGATGATAAGAATATTGAAATGAGCTTGTTGTAATTATTTGTATGACTTAGTATAGAATTGATATGTCTACAATCTCTATGATCACCCATAAATTGTAAAATTAATATGCCATGATCTTGTAATCAAATTGACCATGCATACCATATGTGAGTCACATTACATAGGTTATTATACTTTTGTGGGAAGAAGGCACAATAGCTGGGCAATGAGGGGCCTGTAAACTCGAATGTTGGTGTAATGGCCGAAAATTAAATGTTGGCATGTGGGCCGGAATTGAAAATGTGTGTGGGTAGGCACCTGTATCAACCACAATAAAAAGTAAGAAAATTGAAATCGTTGGTCGTATGGGCCTGAAACACCTAATCCCGAATGGAGGGCGTAAATCCATTCAACATAAGACTTCCGAATGGTCTTATGTATTGTATGCTCACGTGTTTGTGCATTCATATAGTTGTTAATAACTTGTTTGTTATATATACTATTGAGCATTAAATTTTGGAAGTGGAACTCACTAAGCTTGTAAGCTTATACCCCAATAGTTTCCTGTTGCAGTATAAATATTTATGGCTATCTCCGAGAAGCCACTTTACTCAGGTAAAGCTTTTGGAATCTAAGGAGCTTTTTGAAGAAGTCAGGACCTAGATGTAAGCATAGACTTCTAGTTGAATCTCCTAAACTGATATATATATATATGGTTGTTGTTAAAAACTTATAAGTACTTAAGAACTCTTAATATTTTGACAGGGGTATGCCCCTTTAGCTCATGTAATAGACTATAACGATTGTGATTTACTTTCTTATTGCTATGTGTGTCTCATTAAGCTATTTCGAATCAAAGTATGGCTCCCTATATGTTGAACGTGAGCCTTACACTCGGTGTTTAAACTCATGGAGTGACTAAGGTTGTCATACTTGAGTTTAAATATCGAGTGTGGCAGACTGTTGCATTTAGGGTACTCTTTGGGGCATGACAATGGGTTCATAGAAACAAACTTAATGAAGCTGGAATAGTAACAAGGAACAAAGCTCGGTTAGTAGCTAAAGGATATAATTAAGAAGAAGGCATAAATTTTGATGAGATTTTTGTCCTAATTACTAGACTAGAAGCCATTAAGATGCTTTTGGCATTTCCCATTTCAAAAATTTTACACTTTTTCAAATGGATGTCTAAAGTGCTTTCTTAAATGGCTTCATCAAAGAAGAAGTTTACGTAGAGCAACCACCAGGATTTGAAAATAATAAATTCCTTGATCATGTTTATAAATTAAACAAAGCCCTTTATGGACTCAAGTAAGCTCCTGGAGCTTGGTATGAATGGCTTAGTATTTTTCTATTAAACAAATTATTTTCTAGAGGAAAATTTGATACAACATTATTTATCAAAAATCACAAGTCAAACATATTGATTGTCCAAATATATGTGGATGACATTATGTTTGTAGCTACTAGCATGAATCTTATAAATGAATTTGTTGAGTCCATGAAAAATGAATTTGAAATGAGCATGATAGGAGAACTCAATTATTTTCTAGGTCTCTAAGTGAAGCAAACTAAAAATGGCACTTTCCTAAATAAATTCAAATACACTAAAGAACTCTTTAAAAGATTTAAAATGGATAGCTGCAAAACTAGGCCAATAACTATGAGCATTGATGTAAGACTTGATAAAGATAAAGCCAGCAAAAATGTATGTGAAAAACTATATAGAGGTATGATAGGTAGTTTGTTATATTTAATAGCTTCTATACCCGGCATCATATTCTCAATATGCTTATATACACGATTTCAATCTTGCCTAAAAGAATCATACTTGAGTGCAGTAAAACGCAACTTCAAGCATCTTGCAAGCACTATTGAACTTGGCTTATGATATTCGAAGTTTAATTCTTTCGATCTAACATAATACTCCAATGCCAACTTTACCGGAAGCAAAGTTGATCGAAAAAACACAAGCGACACATGTCACTTTCTTGGAAACTCCTAATATATTGGCACTCAAAGAAGCAAAATTAAATTGCACTCTCCACTCCTAAAGCCAAATATGTGGTTGTTGGTGGTTGTTGTGCATAAGTTTTATGGATTAAACAAACTTTACAGGATTACAGGCTAAAATATAATAATGTCCCAATTCAATGCGATAACACTAATGCTATCAATTTGACAAAAAACCCAATCCAACACTCAATGACTAAATATATCAAAATTACACATCATTTCATTACAGATCAAGTTTTAAATAATGATATTAGCTTGGAATTTATTGATACCGACAATCAAATTGCTAATATTTTTACCAAACCCTTAAGTGAGGATCGGTTTTGCACTTTACATAAAGAATTGGGCTTGGTCAAGCAAGATGAGTGCTAAATATTATGGAGACAAGTTAATGAGCTTTTTGTTCAAAACATCCCATCTAGAACTTGACTTTGGGTTAATTAAGCTATTAAATATAAAAAATATGCTTAAAAATGATATGTTTTAACAAATGCTAAATGAGATGCTCTTGCTCATATATAGCTTGTCTACTTATATCAGCAGAAGTAACTGCCTTACTAGTATGATATTCACTGGCTCAATGGTATACTTGTCTGGGGCTCACTCAAGAGGCTTCATAGCCTACGTTTGTTAAAAAGTCTTCATTAGCTCGCCGATAGAAATAAGATCAGCTTGTTGGTATGCTTTACACAAGTGTAATCACAAGCACAGTACCCTCTGATCTCTAAAATTCAAAGTAAACTACCTTTCACTAGCTTGTTGATATTCCATGCACTAGCTCACCGATACATATATTTTTAGATGCATATATAGCTCTCTTCACTCATTTCTTTGTTTCTCTTCTTTCTCTTGCGCTCTCTCCCGTCCTCCTTTCCCTCTGATACCTTAAAATCCATCTCCCTTTACCTCTCAATTTTTTTCCAAACACTCACACTCATCCTCTAAAAATATGTTGATCTTGGTTGTATTAAACTCTTATGTTGATCTTGCTAAGTTTTATGCATGACTTGTCTCTATGCTATTCTTAATATCTATATGGTTCACTTTGATCACTTTCATAATATGAAGTTTTTGATGAGGTCAAAGGGGCAGAAATATGGTAAACTATTTTTTAAGAAATCTATTTGCTCCACACTTAAAGTGTTTGCTATGACTTAAACATGCTAATCTTCTTGCACCAAATACTAAATTATGAGGAGTACTTGTTGAAGGGCTGCAAATAATTTTTACCTAACTTTGCCCTTATCAAATGGGGGAGATTGTTAAACTAATTATGTCCTCATGTGATTTTGATGAGAACAAAAGTTATGTAAATCATATATTGAACTCACATTATTGAGACTAACAAATCATTTATCTTTAAAGGATAAAGGAATCTATGCATGTGTGCTTTGAGTTTGTTCTTACAAGGCTTGCACAGGTAAGCTGGTATAAAACAACACAGCCACAGCCTTATTGCGAGTCTTTATCTAGGGCATGTTTTGCACAACTAAAGGTGCAGTTTGTTCACCCAAAGGTGCACATCTTGGACCGACGAGCTGGTAGAGAATACACTAGTGAGTCGGTGGAGCAAAATAGCTATTATGTGCATTTAATGCTCGAAGTTTTTTAAACGTTATCTCCAATAGACATTTGACTTTTTGAAGGCTTATAAATATATGAACCTTAGTAGATTTTTTTTAAAAAAAAAAAAAGAAAGATTTTTTAAGAGCCTTCGTTTACAAAGAAACAAGCCTCAAATCCTCTCATAACTCTTGTACTCTTGTTCATTATTTTGCAAAATTTGTAAAGAGAGAAAAATCAAATTAGTGCTTTGACCTTATATTGCTATTTGTAAAAAAGGACTGTAAAGAGAGGATACTATTTATTTCTTGAGTGTTGTAATTGGTCTATTTGAGCTTTTGTGTTTAAGATTAATAAAGCATGTGAAGTCTTCGGTTAGAGGCAAATTGTGTGATCACGGAGATTAGAAAGCGGGTCAAACTCAACGTTATATCCAAGCTTAAATCTTCTTTCCTTATGTCTTCTATATTCCTTTTTTTTTTTCAATATTATTGTTATATTTGTGGTCATCAAAGATTAATTTGATCTATTGTTTCAAAAATTCATTAATTGGCTGTTTTAGGTCAAATACTCAAAAACTCAATTCACACACCCCTTCCCCCCCATGAGTATATTCTAGTACATTTTCAGAGAAAAACAAAAGAAGCTTACCCTTATGTTAGGAAGAGAAGAAGAAGTGAGTATCTTTCTAAGCAAAAAAACATCACACCAACAACTAAACTCTAACCTCTAGGTTCTAGCAAACAAACTAGACAAATGAAAAGAAAAATCATGTAGAATGATTAAGGATATAAAAAAAAAAAAAAAAACTCTTTGACTCTTTAAGTGCAAAAGAAGATCAAGATGGAAAAATCTTGCAAGATCTATGTTGTTATAAATATAAATATATAATTTATGAGTGGGTATTCTTTTGGTTTCTCATAACTTTTGGTTATTTCTTTATTTCTCATGCCCTTTCACCTACCATATTAAGTGTTGTAGCCTTGCATCTACTTGTAAGTTATGGTGTATATGCCCCATAAAAAGGGACTCCCCTACATTATACATAACGAAAGAAATTATGGAAATACAACATCATTCTCCCTATATTTTCTTATTCTCTTTTATAGTTGTGATAATGTGTGTATATATATAAATATATATATATATATATAACAATTATTAGCTTGAGGCTCTAACCAAGGAATCAATTTTTAGGTAAGTATACAAAATTTAGCTTATGAATTTCATCATGTCTAATCTTACAAAACTTGAGTTTGTGGCTCTTAATATTATAGGAAAGAATTATCTATCATGAATATTAGACGCTGAAATCCATTTAGATGGTCTTAGAAATACTATCAAACAAGAAAATGATACTTCGTTAAAGATTAAGCAAAAGTAATGATTTTGCTTCCTCGTCATCTTAATGAAAGGCTACAAGCAAAATATCTTACCATAAAAGATTCACTTGTTCTTTGGAAGAATTTAAAGGAAAGGTATAACCACCAAAAAATAGAAATTCATTGCTACTACAATATTTAAGATATTGATTCATAGTATTGGAATGCGTAGCTTAAAGATTTCTAGTGATATTGTAATAGAGGAAGTTTAGCATTATACTCTTCTTTTCTTCACCAAAGGTTTTGTTTCGTTGGGTTTTTCTTGGTATAGTTTTTAACAAGGCATTGACTCTTTACATTTGCAAAATGCACATCTAGGGGAATGTTATAAATATATATTTTGTGTGTAGATGACCTTTTGGTTTCCCATTATTTTTTCCTATTCCTATATTTCTTGTGTCATTTCGCCTACCATATTAAGTGTTATAATCTTCTATCTACTCATAAGTTATGGTGTACGTGCCCTATAATTAGAGACTCCCCTACATTGTACATGATGAAAGAAATTAGGAAAATATAATATAATTATCCTATATTTTCTGATTCTCTTTTATGGTTGTGATAATGTGTGTTTTTCTTTATTTTATATAACATATGTAAATTAGATTTAAAAATACTTGACCAAATGATCATTTTTAAATTGTTGCTAAAAATAATATTTGCTTAATTATATATTTATTATACTATTGATTCAATATAATTATGTGGACGGAATCAATTATGTTACTTATCATGCACTAACAAAAAAACCTAATGGTGTTAAGAAAAGTCCTAATTTGTTAATATTTACTGATGTTCAGGATTCAAATAGAAAAAAGAAATAAAACAAAAAAAAATTGAAGACTCAACTGAAAAAATGATTAAACATTAAAATTAAAAATATACTTCTATCAATTTCCAGTATAAGTACTCCTTTTTTGCTCCTTCAATTTAGATAATTGACGGAATAAATCCCATATTTTTCTATGAATTCCATGCCAACATTACTATTTTCGTTGTCGGTAATGCATACGTTAGGGTCTATCATGTAATTAAATTTTATCGGTCCCTGTTATCTGTCAAATATATATGATTTCTTTGCAAGAAATATCGACTTGCCGACCAATTAGGCACAAATTCGACCAAGAAAATTATAATTTTTCTAGACTAGAATATATTACAAGGAGAAATATTTAGTTAGTTGCTCATATTTTAATCGTGCGAAACACTAGATATTCCAAGAATATTGCGGTGTTGATGGATCTTTCATGATCCGCAGCTTTGACTATGGGCGCCCAAAAAATAAGTAATTTTTAAACGTGGATTTCGTTTCACAATCTATCCCAAATGGGCCCAATGAAGCCCATTAATAAGATGCCTCCATGAACAGGCCACTGCTTCGTTTATTACTAGGTTGCTGAGTCATTATTAAGCTTAGGTTTAGTATTTTGTATGAATATCGCAACTAATAATCGTGATATTGGTCCATACGTTAAATATATATCGTGTTTTATAGTCACGATATGCACATATTTATCGCGTTTTAAAGTCGCGATATATTTGCATTTACTGTTCACTTGTATATCATGTGATAAAAACGCGATTTTGGTATGGTAAATTGGTAATTATTTTCATTCTGACCTTATTTAAGGAATTAATTTCAATTAGTGTCCTAAATAAAAAATTAATTCCATAAAACCGGAATCCAACCTACTTCCCTACAAGATATGTCAAACTCAACCCTAAACCCTATAGGGTTTTTTATTCTCATTCCTAAACCTACGCCTATAGAGTTTTTGGTCTACTCGTCCTGTCTCAATAGGATCTTTTTCTCTTTTTTTTATTTATTTATTTTTTAAATTTATTTTTGTTTGCTTTTACTTTTGAAAGTATTTATGTTAAGATCTCATTCCTTTTTATTACTTATTTTAATTAGATAAAAAAGGGAAATTTTTTTGCTAAATAATATCTGTGGTGTGCATTATAAAATCTAAACTGGTGTTATATGAGAAAAATGAACAAGTGTTATGAATATTAGGAAATATACAAACAATGGAGAGAGTGAATTGTGAATGAGAGTGACAAATACTTTGAAAAGAGAATTTGCTTTATAATTTATTATAATGGATTTCCTAGTTAGTCATAACTATGATTCTATGATTCATGACATGACCAAAAACTCTATAGAGTCACAAAAATTTTCTCAAACCCATCCTAAAACCTTATAAAATCAAACCTTAGATTTTTAACTAGTTAAGTATCTTATAACGATTTGCTTAGTTACATCTATGCTTAGTATGCCCATTGTCAATTGCAATATTAGTAAACGCTAGGGGTTCGGCAAGTTATGGGAGGATTAACTTTTAATATTATACTTATAAAGTATGTAACGCCCTAAACTAAGGTATTACAACCGCCACGTGTGCTCTCATGAAAGGTACACGCAAAGGCTATAATACATCTATAAACCACAATATTCCATCATATAACTCCAAAGCTCATATAAAAGAATATTCGGTATGAAAATCAATAAAACATAACTCCTAAAATATCCATGTTGGTATAAACCAAACCAACTGATAAAATCCTCATAAGAAACATTAAACTAATAATTTATAAAATTCTTTACAACTGGAAATATAAAAGAAATCTAATAACTCGTCATCTTCAGTTTAACTCCAATCCAACCATCTACATATCAGCAGAGTAGTCATTTCCACTTTCGTCCTCCCCAGGCTCTATGAATACATCAAAGCTAGATAAGTCATATACAATCTGGTCTTCACCAGAACCTGAAAATAAAAAGGAATGAGCACAAAGGCCCAGTACATCCAAACAAAAAACATAGGCGTATGATCATACATCAAACAATTCACACACGACTTAATATCTAATGTAGCAAGCACTAATTATTATCTTTTTATTAATCTAGCATACAACACAGTTTAAGATCATCCGCGACTAATCCCAAACTTGGAGTAACTCAGACTCTTGAAAAAGAAGCAGTATAGAAAAATAAGTAATATAATACATATATGGTGTTGGGAATCTCCCACACACCTGGGTGTCGTACTCGTACTACTCCTAAACTACTGGAATCATCTCTATGCATGAGTCCACTCGGGACCACCTCACACATAGATCATTAGGTTGCCAGCATTAGTATCACACCCTGCGTGATCTTTACTAACCACAGCCACTCACAACCAACCCTCGATTCAATTAAATTCAGATATAATTAAGTCAGATTTATAAACTAATCCTACAAGCACAAACAAACAAACATGCAAGGACGTACCTGTTTCCGCTTAAGAAATAGAAATCCTATTCTCAAATAAACACCTGAACAAAGAATCATCTGTTCCACTAATCAATTTACAACGTTGATATAAATATAAGAAATATAAACCCTAAACCCTAATTCATCAATCTAGAATCTCCAACACACCTTTCTCCTGTGAAACTCGTAGAATCACCAGATCTCCAATCAACACTAATGAAAAAGTGAAACCCTAATTCCCAATATTTCTTGTTTACCATTGAGTCTGCATTCACAAATCATCTTCAACAACATATATGATTTAAATTCTTTTAATAACTTAAGATCTATGAATTATAGTTCCAGATTGAGTCTTACCTTCTTCAATTGATTGTAGATCTAAAATCCCCAATTTCCACACTTAGGGTTTTCCTCCAATTTCCACCAAAGATCAATTCCCTTCACCAATCAACAACACAAATCTTAGAAAGAAAACATTCTAGAATGAGCTAAAGGAATATGAGAGGTTACTTACCCAATTCCCTGATGAAATCCACCTTGGAGAATGTCTGCTAGGGTTTCTATATGTTTAAGAGAGATTATGAGGGTTAAGACTGGCTATAGGACGTATTTATATGGTTGTAACTCGAAGGGATATAGGCCGGACGAAGAGAAAACAAAGCTGGCGGCTTGAAACTCTCGAGTCGTAAAATAATGTCCAAGGCTACCACTTAGGCCAGCAGCCTTCTTAGGTACCCCGGTGACCTACCCTTGTATGACGGCGGCTTAAAGGCTAACGTACGACCAATTTTTCAACTCGCAAAATTTTTCCTCCAAAGCTTCAAGTTGGTGTTTAGGCCGTTGTCCTTTGTATTTAGGTTGACAGCTTAGGATTATAGGCTGGCGGCCTATATGCCGGCTTACTCCAAAATCGTCCACCCATTCACATGGATCTTTCTTAAGTCCAAATTCATCTGTTCCAAGACAAAAATATCCTTTTAAACAACTAGTTATTACATGAATACCCCTTACTATAAAGTATTTACTTGTATATTACTAAGTGCCCAGTAGAATCGATTATCAACTACCATTTCCATAAACAAAATAAGAATCAAACAGACCACTCAATATAAGATAGTTAACTTAATCCTTTTACGGATGGCAAAAAAAAAAAAAAAACCACTTCCTTTTACGTGAATATTGGAAATTTTAAATTTTAATATTTTTTCCATCCTTTAAAATCATTTACTACATTAAAATATTGTAACAAGCTATCAATAAGAATTTTACATAAGGATCTTATTAAAATTGAGTAGAAAGATACAACTTATATGTTAATAAATTTCATTCTGTTAGGTTAAGTATGAAGTTATGATTAATGTAATGCATAATTTATTATCTTGTATTGATAGTAATTTTGTTCTTTTTTAAAATTCTTATGTATTATTATGGTTTATAAAATGTGTGTGGATAGTACTATGCAATATCAAGTTATATGTTAGGTTTCACAATTATTTATAATTTATGTCATCGAAAATCCATTGCAATTAAAATGCCTATTTATAAAGGTTAGTTTTCTAATAATGCATTATGTATATAGGAAGATTTTTATGAAACAAATATAATATGTTTAACATTTTAATTTTAATACTCTTTATGTATAACTTTTTCCATCAAATAATTGGATGTCTTTATGGTTCTATTCAATAATTTATATTTTGAGTTTTATTCTATCGTTATATTTGACTTTTGCACACATATTATGATTACATACCTACTTGTATCAATAGAAAAGAAAATAAACCTCCCAGGATGCACATTGTAAAAAACTCCGTAAAGCAACAATGATATATGAATAGTTAAACATGATTTAATGTTTGAAAGCATTTTATGATTTTTGACTTCTCACTAAGTGGCCACAAAATATGTGATCACTAGCTTATTGGGTGAAAGTCTTTGTGAATTTACTTGAGTAAAACTTCTTGACTCAATGAAAAGAAAAATAGTGGTCTTTGTATTACTTGATGTACTATTTAATGAATTGATGACTAACATTATGATTTTTATAAGTAGGTTTTTACCTACAAATATGCATTATTGGTTGTTTATGAAGTTAAGTGAATATGCCTGGAAAACCTTAGTTAGTATGAAGCATGACTTCGTACCTATCAGATACGTACTTAATTGCTTTTAGTAATTCTTGCTATCCGTGCATGGTCAATGGGAATCATTAATCCACTTAAGTGTTTTATTATAGGTCATACCTGTTCAATTTCAACATAATTTAAGTGTTATATTAATGTTGTGCCTGTTCAATTTTTTGTATGGATAATTGGCGATTACTAATGATTTTAGCTTCACGCAGGTGAGTTGCAGCCTGTAATCTGAACTAAGGACGAGTTTTTGAAGTTAACTCACCTTCGTGGGATCGCGACCTTTTGTCCTGGCAACATCATCCTCACCTTCCTTTAGCTTATCACTGGCAGTCTGTTTAGGGTTCTAAACTCAATGGTGCCAACTAAACACAAGGGTTATGCTCGTTGCGGGACTTAACCCAACACCTTACGACATGAGCTGACGACAGCCATGCACTTTTGTGTCCACTTTCCTAAAGGCACACCTCTATTTCAAGAGGATTTGTGGCATGTCAAGACCTGGTAAAATTCTTTGCTTTGCATCGAATTAAACTACATGCTCCACCGCTTGTATGGGTGATACATCACTAAATTCATTAAATAGTACCAAAAGGGTCCTAAGAGTCATATTTTCATGAACTTAGTTTTAAATTATGGATGAAGGATCTCATTATGACAAAATTAATTCAAGAAAACATGATTTTAGAAAGCTTATGAACCTAAGAATCATATTGTACTGGGGTTGTTATTAAGTAAGGAGCGTGCTTTTGAAAGCTTGTTTAATGGTATGTAGAATTGCACTTACATATAAAGAGATCCATTTGGCTTGAGAATCTATTGTTTTGTTAATGGGGTTTATCAGTTAAGATAGTCTGGATGTCTAACGAGCTATTTACCTAAAGTTGTTCTAAAACCATTGGCAAGCCACTTGCTGCTTAAGACAAAGTGACTCTTTGAAAACCAATGGTTAATCCCTATGTGGTTCCCAAATAGAGGAATAGTATAATATGGTGACCTCTAAGATACCAACAAAATTACCACCTAATTTAGATCAAATGATCTTAGAGCCACTAAGTGCCACTCTAAAAAAAATATTCTCTGATTAAGAGTTGCTAATTATGGTATATTTGTAAGAGCTGCCAAGTGCCACTAACATTCCACAAGATTAGAGCCGCTCACATACCTCGATTAGGATACTAGTCAATGCTTATTATGTATATTAGCATAACATATCATCACATCAATAATGAATTTGTGCTAAGTTTCTAGATTTTTAATTATTTTTTATTATTATATTTTTTAAGATTTTACCGATAAGTCAATTGTGGCCATATATACATGTTGTGCTAGTTCTATACTTTTTTTTTTTAGGGGGCAAACAAGACAATGATTTTATATATCAACTAACCATTGTCAGAAGGATTACACTAGGAAACATACTTGCCAAAAACATTAAAGCTAAGCAACTTCAGGAGCTAGGATGGGATGGAAATCCACCAATCATATGGACACATCACTTTCCTTATATAAGAGGCTACCCAATCTACAACTTTGTTTGCATCCCTATATATATGAACAAAATAAATATTTACATTAGCAAAAGAGTCAACTAAGGAATTTGCTTGTTCAAAAAACGGAAAAGAGCTCCACTGTAGATTCTTTGAATCATCATTAAAGGCTTTGATTAACTTGATACAGTCTGATTCGACTTGGGAAAAATTCCTGCCCCTTTCTTTTATCATCCGGAGGCCAAGATGGAAAGCTAAGAATTCACTTGCTTCTACTGATGGAGCCAAGGTTCGTTCTGATGCTCCCCACAACAACTTGCCCGACTAGTCCCTTGCTACCATTGTGATGTCGCACGCCTAATTTGAGTTGGCCCAAGAAGCATCCACATTAACTCTTACTAGACGCTCGGTGCCACAAACATGTGTGACCTGGCTCCACCTTTAACTTGAGATTGTGCTACTGCTACTAGAAGGTCCAACCACTTGGGAAAGGTAAGAAGGGTCTGATAACATCTCCTCCTACAAGTCTGGATCTAGGTCAAAACTCAGTTACCACTGGGAAAATATGTGCTTGCTTGAGGCGTCACTTTATCTAGGTTAAATCTCCTAAAGAAAGATTTCTCTTTGAGTTCTAAAATGGATGAATTGTCAAAAGAAAATTTCTCATTTAGCCAAACTTTAACCCATAGTGAAGTTGATTGAGGATTTGGGCATTGGTTGTTGTAGAGAGCATTGTACCGCTCCTTCCAAATAGCCCAAGACACTTTTGCTAACCTCAACATCAACAAAAGTTTCTTCCCCTTCGGTAGAGCACTCTCCCTTGACATGCCTAAAGACCAATCTATAAAAGTAGTAACTTGTTGGCAATCATACTTAATCCCCACTACGTCAAATCAAACACATATAGTCCAATCACAACAAAGAAAAGCGTGTTCAGATGTTTCAATAGCTCCACAGAAAGCACATAGAGGTAGAGGACATACCTTGTGATGAAATAGATTTTGCATCATTAGGATTGAATTTGAGGCTACTCTCCATATGAATTGTGGGATTTTTGGTAAGGTCTTGATAGACCAAATCTGCTTCCAGCAAGACTTAGAGATGCAAATTGAAGAAGAAGGTTTATTTTCCTGCTTACTTTTTCTTTGCTCATGAAGAAGGTGATAAGCTGATTTCATAGAAAAAATCCCCCTCTAATCAAAAGGCCAAACCATGCTGTCCTCTACACCTTGAGGAAAAATAGGTATGCTTTTAATAGCATGTACCTCGAAATCGAAGAGCCTTTTTCTGATTCCACTTAACTTCCACTCCCCAGATTCCCTATCCATAATGTCGCTGACTTTTAGATCTGGATCATTATGATCTCCCTTCACCAAACACCTATTTTGTAATGTAGGAATCCACTTGTCTCGCCCCACATGCACCTTGTCGCTAATACCAACTTTCCAAAACACACTCTTGAAAAGAAAGTTCCTTTCTTCAATCAACCTACTTCAAACCCACGATGCCCAACTACCTCTTCCTACCTCTTTAATGTCCCTCTCAAGATAGTAGATTCCTTTCAAGGTTTTTACCCAAAGAGCATTTGGGTTTTAACAGATTCTCTAGGCTAATTTTGATAGCAAGCTAAGATTGAATATATGTAGATCGTGGAAACCCATGCCTCCATTCTCTTTTGTGCTTGTCATTCATTCACAGTTGGTCCAACGAATGTGTCTTTCCTCCTTTTATTGTCCCCACAAAAATTTGCAATCCTAGCATTGACTTGGTAACACCACTTTAAGGGGAATGTGAAGATACCCATAGAATATGTTAGGATGGAAAAGGAAACTACTTTAATCAAAATCTCCTTTCTAGCCTCATTTAATAGCTGATGCTTCCAACCTTGAAGCTTACTTGCAATCTTTTCTTTTACAAATTCAAGGCTTCATTCTTAGATGTACCCCAAATAGTTGGTAGGCCCAAATACCGACCTGGGTTTGATAGGCTTGGGATACTTGGCAGCCTGCCTACTCTTTGTTTCCAATCTTCTGTGGTATTGCAACTGAAGAAGGCCATTAACTTGTTGAAGTTTATCTCCTGCCCTGATGCATTGCAAAAGTCTGATAATATTTGTTTTAAGCATCTCACACTTTGGTCACTTGCTTTCAAGAAAAAAAGTGAGTCATCTACAAACAACAATTGACTCAAAATAGTACATGAAGATTTAATGCTAAAGCCATGGAGATTTCTTAGATAAGCTGCCCTATTTAGACCTATGGAAAGCACATCTAACACTAGGATAAATAGGTAAGGAGATAAAGGATCTCCCTGACGAATCCCTCTAGTTGGCTTAGTATTCCCAATTGATTTTCCATTTACAATTATGCTAAAAGACACACTGGATACACACTCCATGACCCATGTAATCCATTATTGTGTAAATCCCATGCTACTCATAATAGCTTCCAAAAAATCCCATTCAACCTTATCATATGCTTTACTCATATCCATTTTAATAGCACAAAATTGTTTTCTCCCCCAGGTTTTGTTTTTAAAAAAAATGAAAAACTTCATGTGCAACCATGATATTATCTTGGATCAGACGACCAAGAACGAAAGCACTTTGGTTTTCAGACACGATTTTTTTCTAAGAATGATTTCATTATATTTGCTAGGATTTTTGTGATAATTTTGTACAAAACATTACACAAGCTGATAGGTCTATAGTCAGAAACACAAGACAGATGTTGGACTTTTGGAATCAAAACCAAATTAGTGTGGTTTAGAGGAGAAGTAAGTTTACCTGATGAAAAGAAACTTTGGATTGCCGCAATTATAGAAGGGCCAATGGAATTCCAATAAGCTTGATAAAAAAACCCCTGGAAATCCGTCTGGACCTGGAGCTTTACGAGAACCAATTTGGAAGACAACTAATTTTATTTCCTCTCCCGAGACTGGTCCACACAAATCTTGTTCATTTCCTCTGTAACAATCCTTCCTATCCATTCCAAACAACTACCCGATCTTCTTCTGCCTCCAAAAGTGAAAATTTTATCAAAATGCTCCACAAAGGCTGAACCAATCTCTTTTTCCATTTCAATGAAAGTATGGTCTCCACTTTTGATCTTTAATATCTTGTTCCCCTGTCTTCTGCTGATCGTTGAGAGGTGGAAGAAGCTTGTATTACGATCACCATATAACAACCAATTGATGGGAGATCTTTGATACTAATACATCTCGTCCCTTCCCCATAAATCATCAATTTGGGCTTGTATTTTCTCTTCCTCCTTTAGATTAGTTTCCTCTAAAGTACTTTGCATTGTATTCAACTGTTGTTTCAAGTGCTCAATTAATGGTCGATTGTTGGGAAAACACACTTTACTCCACTTGATTAGATGCCTACTATACTCTTCCAGATTGTGCATTATCCCATTCAAACTTTTAACAAGGGAGTTTGAGTTCCAAACATTTTGCACAATGGTTCCACATTCCTCAAAGGTCCTCCATAAGTTCTCAAATTTGAATCGTCTCTTTCCTTTCTCTTCAGGGAAAGCTGAATCGACTACTAACGCAGCATGGTCTGAACCAACCAAGGGCTCATGCACCACTTGGGTTTTGGGATATTTACCAAGCCAAGCTGTAGAAACTAATCTCATATCCAACTAATGGTTAATCCTTATGTGGTTCCCAAATAGAGAAATAGTCTAATATGGTTACCTCTAAGATACCAAAAAAATTACCACCTAATTTAGATCGAATGATCCTCAAGCCACCGAGTGCCGCTCTAAAAAAATATTCTCCGATTAAGAGTCGCTAATTATGGTATATTTGTAAGAGCTGCCAAGTGCCACTAACATTCCAGAAGATTATAGCTGCTTACATACCTCAATTAGGATGCTGGTCGATGCTTATTATGTGTATTAGCATAACATAACATCACATCAATAATGAATTTGTGCTGAGCTTCTAGATTTTTAATTATTCATTATTATTATTTTTTAAAGATTTTACCGATAAGTCAATTGTGGCCACATACACATGCTATGCCAGTTTTATACTTTTGTTTTTGTTTTCTCTCTTAACTTTGCTGTAAGCTAAGTTCTTTTTTTTTTTTTCTTTTCCTTTCTATACCTTGAAGTACAAGAGTGGTTTACCAAGGCATCAAAAGCGAGCGTAAAGAGGTTCCTGTAGCAATGGTAAAAACAAAATGTGCGTGTTGCAGTACAATGTCTCTTAGGTACTTAGTACCATTTTAGACACCATGAGAGGGTGCCTCAAGGTGCCTCAAACTTGTTGTTTCATTTTATTTGTTTAGTTAGTTATTCAATAATTAGATATTTATTTTAGATAAGATGTTGTATTAGTTATTTCTTTTATTTACGCTTATTTATTGTGGATAAAAAGGTATATTTACGTCATTAGTTATAAGTAAATAAAGAGCCTATTTTCAGTTATATCACATTTATACGTTTACCGGCAATTAAGTCTACAGTCTTTATTTCTTGTAACAAGACATTACTAAGTATCAAGAAATCATATTATGAAACCTAAAATTTCTTGCTTTTCCTCGTCTTATCAATTAATGACGAGTATTGTGGCAAACAAATTTGTGGGTTAAATCAACCACGTGTAATATTAGTTGATCAAATCTAAACCTTCATTTAGTTTTAATTCTTCATTACATTAATTGAAATTAAATGACCATCAATATTGGGCAATATCCAATTAATTAATTTATTCATATCTTTCTCTTTTAACTATTAAAAAAAAACCCAAAAAATAATAAAACCTAAAGACACCAAAGCTTATGAATTTCTATCAATGCTATCGAACAGTTGTGTGACTTAGGCTCTTGTGGGGGAAACTCATGTTAAAGTTTCGGTGTAATTGTGTGTGGTGCTCGGTTAGGCCATGAGAGACACTTAACCAGAGTGGTGGGATGAAACAAGTCTAATGTTAATTCCTAAAATTAAGAATCCTTAAAATCTTGGTCATTTAGGCTTATCAATTTTTATAATTTCTCTTTTAAGATCTAAGTAAAGCTTAGCTCATTGATTATAACCTATCCTCTATAAGGTTATTTCTCATTACCACAATATCTCATATAGGTTGATTTAAGATAACATGGTGATAGTAAAAATTAGGAGAAGTCATTGGGTTTAAGAAAAAAAATGCCAACTTTTTTCATAAAAATGATTCAAATTCCACCATATAAGAAAAAATCCTAAAAATAGGTAAATTAAACTCTTCTCTTAAAAAGACGAGATTGTAAGTGGCTAACTTTCCCTCTTTAAGAGACGAGAACATAATGAACCTCGTCTCTTTAAGAGATGATGTTAACTTGTCTAATTTTGAGATTATTTTCATCCTTATGTCATTTTCGTAATTTTTTTTAAAAATTATATATATTAATTTCCTTTTTCCGAAGTTATTGTGCTAGCGGAATAGAGGTGACCAAAGCCCTAGATAGGGTCAATTAGTTTTCTAAAATGAACACTGGAAATCATAGGATTTGATTATAAGTAAATTAGTTGGGTTTTGAAATGTATTAACTCAATTTTTTTTTTTTTTTTATAATTTGGCTTTGAATAGTATAAAGTGTAGGAAGAGATCCTTTATCCCTTTTTAATTGTCGACACCCTGTTTTGCACCTCCTAAAATGAGAAAAAAGAGAAATTAATAAAGAGTAGTAGTAGAAAAATAACAGATGAAAACATACAAATTGAAACAAAATTAAAAAATTTGAAATGATTAGAATTATGAAAATGAGAAAAATTAAATTGTAAAAGGTAAAAAATATTTAAAAATTAGAAAAAATTTCTAGGAAATTAGAAAACCCCCTAGTGTTAGATAAATAGGTTTAGATAGGAATTATAGGTAAAAGTGTCTAAAGTTTTTTAAAATTAAAAATAATAATTAATTGTTATGTATATATCTATAGTAATACATTTTGTATCATTGAACAAATATAATATATAAATGTGTGTGTGTATATCATATATGTTAATTATTATTATTATTTTTTTTTTGCCATATATTTAATTAACTTTAATTTAGGTGTTGGCTACTTCAATTCGGCCCATTTAATTATAATTCACATTGGACCAGATCTTTTTTACTTGAATACATTTTGAATGGCTAATATTATCGAGAATTGAGCTCAGTTGAGCAGGTTAAGGGATTGGAATGCTCAAGAAGGGAGGTTCTGGGCCCAAGACATGTAAGAGCTAAGAAGCAAGTCCTTTTTTTTTTTTTTTTTTTATTTGGCACGTGCGCAGATCAGACGTGCGTGTGGTTCCCAAACGCGTCGTCTTCCTCCTCGAACAAGCTCGACCAAAGCTCAAAGCAAGCTCATTCTTTTGTTCTAGAAGATCAAATCCTCTAGAATCTGATCTTTTAGCTCCTCCTAAGGAAATCGAAAAATAAAAATATTACTTGTAACTCCGAACCTTTCATGTTCTGTAATGGCCGTTAATGGTTGATGTTAATCACCAACCCACGCCAACCACCACCAAACGCAAACATGAAACAACACACTTACCCACGACAACTCCCCATCTAAACGAAACCCACAAACCACCTTGACCGAACTCGCACGACCACTGAAATATCGATGAAACACCCGATGCCCAAACAACAACGCCCAAAACCGCCAACATAACCTCATGTTGAAATCCATACCACACCACGACCCCAATCAAAGGCCCGGGCCAGCATTGACCAGTGAAACAACACCCTCAAGCCACCGCCAAACCAATGCCAACCACTGACAACCCCCACGCTCGCACCAACCAACCACCACCTCAAACTGACACATGCATGGAAAGAGAGAGCCCCTATGTCTTTTCGGCTAGTGTTTTGCCTTACCAAGCCCACTCCATCGACCCGACCCGAATTCCCCAGGCCGACTTGCGATTTAACCCGATCCAATTTCCCATCCAAGCTCTTGTCTGCTGATTTAACCTATACCAATCCTTTAGCCCTTTTTGTTTAGTTATTGCTGTTGGTTTTATTTTTTATTATATATTCTATTATTTCATTATTTTAGGTTCATTTACATATTTAGTTATTGTTTAGTTTATTCCATTGTGAATCATTGTAAAACATACAGGAAAAAAAAATCATTGTAAAATATCATCTATGTATATTATAGTAAAAAATATATAGTGGTTTAATATACAATATCATATGGTCCGCAACGGACTGTATGATATACGTAATATCCATTAAAAAAATAAATATATAATATATCATGCTTACAAGCGTATATTTATATTATATGTTTATATTTGAGACGTTTTATTTTATCCTCTATGCATCGTCCATAGTGTAGGAATTACAATGTCTTTTAGGCTTGTTATGCTATGTTCGCGGTTTGTTATGAACCTTCGTATAAAATTGTGTTGAATCCCTTAGATTTATTAAAACATGTAATTAAAAGAAAAAATATTTAGGATATCATTGTATAAAAAAAAATCATTTTTTATATAGACTTTGTAACATATAAAAATGAATTCTGGTTTAGGTTTGTTTGTGAAAATAATTCTACATATGGATATGCTTTCAGTGCCATGTTGACATGTTTCCTCGCTTGCATGTGAATATTTGGCTACAAATCATATATGATATAAATTGGTGTATGGTAATTGACTGAGCATATAGCTAGGTTTTAGTACTTTTGATATGAATATGTTATTATCCATCTTATGCGATGCCACGTTATTGATTTGTTTGTAAATAGAAGCCTAACACATGATATTGATTGGATAGATATAAAGTTTTTCATGTGTATAACTTATTTGATAAAATTAGATTTGATACTATTAAGAAATGTGACAAATGTTTAGAACCCTAAATATTTTTGCTAAATTTGAACTTTGGTGATAGCTTGCGTATGCAATAAACTTACTTATGCTTATTGGTAACTTGTAAATATTAGCTTAACTTACAAACTAAAAATGAAAATTCCACAAGATGTGAAATCTCAAACCCTATGGCTTTAGCATAATTTTTGTAATACAAGCATGCCTCAAAATTTAAAATGAATTCTATCATGTTCTTAGGAGTATCATAAAGTCCATCGTACATAATATTATAGTAAAAAAATTACTACCTTAGTTACTCAAAGACTTTTATATTATGCACGAGACGTGCTTCACACAAAGGGAATACACTAGAGTAGCACAATTTATGATGGTAGCAATTAAATAGCAACGCAAAAGAACTATATATCAATAAACTTAAATAAAGTAGATTACATTTCTTAGGGGCATTCCTCTGTAAATGTCCTCAAATGGCTCAGGTATTATAGTCATACATAAAAGACCCTAAATTAATAACACATGTCCAACATAAAAGGTTTCCAAGAGAAACTTCATCCTATGTTCTCAAATCCTTCATTAAAACTCCAAAATCCACTAGTGATTTCCTTGTTGTCTTGTCTCTCGAGTAAAACCTCCAATATTCCTATTTCAATAAAGATCTATAGAGGGTGTAAGCTTACAACATGTTTAGTGACATACTTCTCATCATTCGCACCAACAACCATTAACAAACAAATATATTAGTTAAAGCATATACTATACTAATGCAACAACCCCATGAAATACACAAATATGCATGGTCACCTAGAAACCACACATATAATAGATTTATCCCTTCGTGACAAGATTGAGAGAATTCTAATTGAGGTTTTCCACATCTTCTGCTGCTAGTCTTCGAGCACTCGCTCATAGCGAATGGCCAATGTGGCTCCTCCCTAAGGACGCATTCCCTATATGCCTATAATTCTTCAAGAAGGAGCAGATCTAAGCCAGAAACAAGGTTTTATAAATCTTCCGACTCTTTGCGTAGGAGTAGCAGCATTCAATGAGGTGACTCTAGGATATGCCATTCATGATCAATTTATTATTCAATTCCTAATCAAGTTACTTTCTTTTTAGGTGATCGACAAGATAACTGTAAACCCTGGTATTCTCAGTAGCTAGGAAACCCCGGGAGTTGGAATCGAAACCCTAATCCGATCAGGTTGAGTCTTGTGAGTGAAGCCTAGGAACCCTAAATCCGGCTTTCCTTCGGTTTCATAGTAAAATAAATATTATAAAGTAAATAAATTTGAATTATTGTCTATAAGTACATTTCAAACCTTTGAAAGTTTTAGATTCGGGAATTTTTCAATTCCGGGCCTTCCCGAGCTCAATTACGGAAAAGCGTGCCCCGGACCCCGGATTCAGAAAAATATTCCGGAATATTCATTAGAACCGTAATTTTATAAGGATTCCAAAAATATCAATTTCATAATTTTCCGAGCTATAAAAATTACAGTTATAGCTTTTTCCGTGTTTTCGGAACAACCGGTAAAGTAAATATCTTGTCTACTATTCACAAGTACAACCTACACTACACACTACCCATACCCTATTCTTACATCCTTACAACCACTCATTTCAATTTTCTTTTCCAATGAATTTTGTCTCTTAAAATTATCACATTTATTACATTTTAATTAACTAAATTACAAATATTGAAATTTCAACACACACACACACACCAAAGAGTGGCCGACGCCGCGCCCCCCCCCCCCCCCCCCCCCCCCCCCCCCCCTATTTCCCTCTCAAATTTATTTATTTTACTCCATTTTAATTATCTAAACCCTAATACACTCCATATATATACATAATTTTCTCTCTCTCTCTTCATTTTTCTTCTTCTGTTTCAAAATTGAAAAAGAGAAAACCTCTCTTCTTTTTCCCTTTGTGCCGAGCACCCCCCTCCCTCTTCCTCTCACAACTTCAACTTGTTTTCTTCTTCTTTTTCATCTCAAGACTCCTTTGGTATGTTGATTTAGGTCTTGTTCTTCCTAGATCTTGTAATGCCAAGACTATATCTTGTGTGTTTTCTCATTTAACCCCATGATGCTCATGCTAGGGACATGAAAACACATGAACAAGAATATCAAGCCATCACAAGACATGGATCTAATGTTTAGATGTGATTTTGTTAAGATCTCATCATGTTCATGCATGTAAAGTAGTGATCTTGCACATATATTGTTGTTCATGCCAAGAGATCCATGATTTATGCATCATACTTAGTAGATCTAAAGTTTAGATACCCACATTGTCATTTACATGTATGATCATAGAGTTATTTTTATTTTCATGCATTGAGGACCACAAAAAAATGTAGTCTTGAATATGTATAGAGATGTTAGATAGTGGATAATCATATGTAGAAGGCAAGAACATTGAAAAAGGAAGGACTTTGTCAAATATGAAAGATTGAAAATTCGGATGAAATGGAAACCCTACCTTGAAAACTACCAAAATCATTTTTAAACTCATATTTCATAAGAAAAATGGAGGGTATGTGTAATAGACATGTTGAAGGAATTATTTTCATGAGCTTAGATGAGTTTAGGCATAATAAAAATAAGAAAACAAGAAGTGAAGTTAGAAGGAAAAATATTGACTTTGGATGTGTAGTCAAATTCGTAATTTTGGGTAATGCCTAAATAAACACTTAGTATTTAAGTCTAAATTGATGTTTTATAAGCTAAATGAAGTCCTTAGATATAATATATTG
Source organism: Combretum micranthum (assembly GCA_024138025.1). Taxonomy (NCBI): domain Eukaryota; kingdom Viridiplantae; phylum Streptophyta; class Magnoliopsida; order Myrtales; family Combretaceae; genus Combretum; species Combretum micranthum. The sequence goes on along the minus strand of JAMXBD010001723.1, from coordinate 270,346 downwards.
AAGCTTCAATTTTTAATGCATTAGAAAGTTTTCCTTAAGAAAAATGCAAGAAAATGAAATTTAGAAAATTCGGATTTTTACAAAAAGCTAGTTCAAAGACATGTTACCAAATGAAAAATGGGAATTTTATGCATGAATGGAGGCCATGATTAATATAGACTTTGAGAACTTATTTTTAGTTAAATAATAAGTGGATTACAAGATTAAAAGCCAAAGAAACCCTAAGGAGTATAATGTGGAAAATAGCTTCCTAGAATTAGTCTTTATGAGAATTTCCCAACACTTAAGAGTTCATATGAGTTATTATGACCATGTATATATTAAGTCATCACATGGCATTATATTAGAAATTCATTCCCATATCATTCATGCATGAATCATCATCTAGGAACACTTTTTATCAAAAGCAAAACAAATTTTCGAGATTGGATCAATTGCGGAACAGATCTGATCCCACTGTTCCGTAACCTTATTATTTTCAAAACTTGGATTTAATATTAGAAATAGATAGATCTTTCGAAGTAGATAGAGATCGATATAAAATTTGCGAAATTCCGAGTTAAAATGACCAAGTTATGGCCGTTTTAAGTCGGAACTTCCGCAAATAGCGAGAAATCCGAATCATATAGTTAGATGTATAGCTTGATTTAGTTACATAATGAAGTCTCATTAGGATTATTCTTGCTTGGTAGGTGATCCCGAGCAGGACGACACTCTACCTCCCGACTACTACTACTAGGAAGTTGGCGTCCAATGGCCGAGTGAGTTTTACTTCCACTCTCAATTAATGAATGTGATTGTAATGTAGTGGCACTAGTGGTGTAGGCAAAGATAAAAGAAATTGTATATGCATGATGGGGTATATGGGAATATATATATGTTTGCTGCTGATATGTGAATGGAACTTAAGGAATATCGAAACCGGGTGTTAAGCTATTGACTGATTAGTTAGTATCTATGATATTGTCTGCAAACTTGTTGGTCACTTGAAAGAATTGAATTAATGAATATTCGGTTTCAAATGTAAATTGAATCCATTCATATCACGATGGGGTTGGAGCATTGCATTGGTTGGTTTTTCGTGATCCATAAAACGAATGTTGGTTAATCGTGATCCATAAAACGAATGTTGGTTAATCGTGATCCATAAAACGATTTTAGTTGACCGTGAGCTTAAACGGCGTCGTACCGCAGGATTCGTTAATCTGCTAACCCGGGATGGAGGGCGCAAGTCCATCCACATATGATTTCCGGTTGGTCATATGTTTGTTGATCACATTTGTATGATGCATACACTTGCTTGAATAATCACTTGCTTGAATGATTGTATTTAATTGTGTTATGGAAGTTATTACTCACTAAGCTAGTTAGCTTACGCCCCCATAGTTTTATCTATTGCAGCATGATTTATATGGCTTAGGCCGAGGCAAGCCACAGCACAGGTACCGGAGATAGGAGTTTCCCGTAGAAGTTTAATCCATTCCTTTTTGTATAGACTTCCATTGGAAACTAAAGACTCTGGATGACTGTAAGACTTGTTATTATTTTGCGGGGGAATGCCCCTTAGATTTTGTAAACTATAATTATGCGTTTTGATTTATTATCTATGGCTATGAATGCCACGTTAAACTGTTTAACTCCATTTGTTGAAGTATTCTATTGTCGTAAAGGAACGCTTTACATCTATTAAGACTCCCGAAGGCTCGGGTAGAACTCGAGAGTCTTACTTAGTATGTGGCGGGCTGTTACGTTTAGGATACCCTACGGGGCGTGACAGTTTAAGTTGGTATCAGAGCACTAGGTTATAAAACAAGACAATAGAATTAAAAGAAACCGGACCTAGAAATCTAACTAATAGGTTAAATGGAGTTAAAAACGTTTTCTTGCTGAGTCTGATTAGTAGTATTGTTTTGATGTAGGTCTCCCTGGGTGAGACCGGGAGAGGGCCAGGAATTTACAAAGAGAAATGAAAACGATGGTAGAATATAGGTTGAGGCTAAGAGAACTGTGTGAAGATTTTGCCTTAGCCAGACATCCCCGGACTATAGGGGAAATGTACAAGTTATGGAAGGATGGCTGAGATATACCAGATGGGCTTCAGTAGTGGATCGATTGATATGATCCATGGGAAGAAGGAGCTGGACAAAGTTGGAGACAATCTATACTCTAGAGAGGATCATGGTTGATTATGGGCGTGAGCCCATGACTAGAGAAGCTACATTTATCCTGAAGGGTGGAGGAACCCGAACCCCTCCAGATTTTAGAGTGTGGATTCCCATAGGCCTTTATATGTGTATGCCCATGATAATTTGTATGATCCTGACTGGAATTTAGCTGATGCATGGAATCACATCACCTGGCATGCGATCTACTTAGATATCCTCCCACCCCGAGTGATAGCTCCACCTCCAGCATTGATATAGGCATGCAGCTGAATGGGCGCCTGTGATTGGAGAGGATGAAGAGGAAGAAGAGAGAGGATCCCGAGGAGGATCCTAACTGGGAGGAGAATGTAGTTCCTAGAACCCCTACCCCACCTGTTGAGCCGGAGGCTGAAGTGAATCCGGAACCCAACCCGATGGTTTGGGATTTTGATAGGGAGCTGGAGATACCTGATAGTGGTAGGGTAGAACCCGAGTTTGATCCCATGTTGTGGAGAGATGTGTATGTGGAAGGAGAGAATCCCCCGGTACTCGATGTAGTGTAGCTGAGCCTGTAGCCCCCGAGCCTATGGAGTAGAAGGCGCGGGTGGAGAACCGGTAAGAGAGAATGAGATAGAGGCTCAGGTGGGTGAGCCGGAGGTTAGAGGTGAGGAAAATGATGTAAGCCCGAGGGAAGGGCAAGGTACCGAGGAAGATGAAGAAAGTGAAGACCCGGAACCCTTAGTCCGACCTGCTAGGAAACGGAGGATGACTACGAGGGAATACCTTAGTTTGTTCATCCGACGGGACGATGGTGGTTCTACCAGCAGGAGACGACCTCCTAGCCCGACCCCTGATGACTCTAGTGATGAGTAGAGACCGGGATGATAGCTAGCCCATGAAGTCCAAGCGGAGTCCTGATTTTCTTATTTTTGTAGTAGGCAATGCGGGATGCCAATTTGCCTTAGGATTTCAGGATAGTTAGTATTTTATTGTTCTTTTTCCTGTATTTTGTCATTTTCGGAATAGGGAAATTGTTTAGAATAGGAAGGAACTTAGTTAGCCAAATTTTGGGGACCAAATCTTGATGTAATATTGTTGTATGGCTCACTAAAGTAATGAAAAGGTCAAGTTGTTTTAAAGAAAAGGAGTTGTGAAAAGCATGCATACTAGTCATGAGCATAAAGAACATCAACCGCATATAGATCACATAAACATTCATTCATTCACATTATTGTTATGAAGTTTCGACTTGTTACTCTATGTGTGAAATTTTATTTATTTTATTTTTTATTTCCTTATGATTTTATGGATTTATGAATTCCAATTCTTTCCGAGTTGATTTCCAGATTTTTGCAATTTTTGAATTTGTTAATAATCTTGTTCCTTCGAAATTTAAAACTTACTAAAGATACTAAAAATTCACTAAACATTGTATAAACAGACGAAATCGGCGAATTCGGAATCGGGAACAAGGTCTAATTCAAACGAAGCCGATCAACCGGCTATGCCACAACCTAACCCCCAAGGAGCTGCACCCCAAAACCAACAGGGTGATGTGTTAAATGCGATTGGACAATTGGCCAATCTTCTGAATACATTCATTCAGAATCAGAATCCGGTTCAGAATCAGCACCCAGGGCAAAGTGCCCGGGATTCGGCCCACATCCACCGCCCGCAGATCGTCGGGAAATGACTGCAGAGGCACCTGCTCCACAAGAGGAGCATTCCTATAATGTGCAGTTGCCGCCACCCCCGCCATACAGGAGACCCCACCGAAGCTCCTTACCGGACTTTATTAAGAGCAACCGGTATTTTGATGGAGCGTTCGGTAAACCGGATGAAGCCGAGGACTGGTTGGCTCAAGTTGAGCGTTCTTTTGCTGCATACGAGATCCCACCTTATCTGCAGTTGGAATATGGGACATATATGCTGAGGTATAATGCACGAGTCTGGTGGGACTCCAAGAGAAGAAATTTGACTCCCCGGCCACTTGGGAAACCTTTCGGGGAATTTCTGAACAATTATTTTCCCTCCAGCTTGAGGGTGAAATATAGTGCTGATTTCCTCCATGTTAAGCAGAAGGGGAGATCGGTAGAACAGTACGAGACTGAGTTCGTCCACTTGCTGCAGTATGCACCTGAGTCTTTCAGGGATAGCGAAGAGTTGAAGAAGCAAGTGTTCCTGGGAGGCTTAGATGAGGAGTTGCGGATTAAGTTGGAAGAGTTTGGAGTAAGGACCTACCCTGAAATGGTAGAGAAGGCCCGGGTAATTGAAGGGGCTAGAAAAAGGAAATATCAGGAGCCTGAAAAGAGGGTATTTGGAAAGAGGCCGTTTGATGCCTCAAGCTCAGGGTTCAAAGGAAAAAGGTACAGGCCGTACCAAGGGTTTAAAGAGGAGTCTAGCAGCAAGCCGACCCAGTTCAAGACTAATGTCACATGCTGGAAATGTAAGGGGACGCATGCGCCTAGGCAATGCCCGCAGTTGAGGAACAAATGTTACTTTTGTGGTGATGCTGGCCACATGGTTTATACGTGCCCGAAGAAGCTGGCAGTGACTTGCTTTATTTGCAAGGAGAAAGGGCACTTAGCTTCCGAATGTTCTCAACGGAAAAGCGTGGCCACCCGACCCTTCGGAACCACGAGTAATACCAACCCCATGAGGTCTGGTAATAAGAGCGGAAGTCGGGCAGCTTCAGCGATGCATGGTATGAGGCTGTACAATTTGGAAGGCCAATGGATGGTGGAAGAAGACGAAGATGAGGAAGTGGAGTTGGCAGCTTTGGATCAAAGCGAGAATGCTGATGGCGGCCTGGTGACAGGTTAGTAGCGGAAACCCCTCCTTTGAAATTTAAGTTGTTTAATTTAATTATTGTTTAAATGAAATTGAATATGTTATGGAAAGCTGGAAATAGAGACCCTATGTGGATAGCCTTAAGAGTATTTTAAGGACCATATGTGATGGGTGTTTATTGACCTCAGGACACATACGAGTGAATAGCGTGGAGGCCTATGTTTTATTTGACACGGGAGCAACCCACTCATTCATCACCTATAGTTTGGCCAACCGACTTGGATTGCCTATAGCCACAACCACGGTTAACTTGAGGATTAAGACCCCCACAGGGAGTGTTGTGTCAACCCGAGAACTGATAAAAGATTGTCCATTGGAAATCCACGGTCACCACTCCAAAGTGATTTAATAATGTTGGAAATGAACAAATACGAAATCATCCTCGGAATGAGTTGGTTAAGTAAAGTGAAAGCAATAGTGGATTGCCAAAGGAGGACAGTATGTTTTTATGATCAATCGGGAGAAAAAGTAGAATTTGGGAGGAACCTTAGTCCCAAGAAGGGGTGAGTTGAGCTCGTTTGAGTTGATGATGGAGGATGAGGAGATAATACCGATTGAGGGTGTCTTGGATGAAGGGGAAACCCGTGAGGAAAGGATATTCCAGTGGTGAATGAATACTTGGATGTGTTCCCAGAAATTTTGCCGGGATTACCGCCAAAAAGAGAAATTGACTTTGAGATTGTTTTGGCTCCAAATACCGAACCGATATCTAAGCGCCATACCGGATGGCACCGGCTGAGTTGAAGGAGCTAAAGACACAGTTGCAAGAACTTCTGGATCAGAAATTTATAAGACCAAGTGTATCGCCATGGGGCGCACCCGTTTTGTTTGTGAAGAAGAAGGACGGATCGATGAGATTGTGTATTGACTACCGGGAGTTGAATAAAGTGACTGTCAAAAATCGGTATCCCTTGCCAAGAATTGACGATTTGTTTGACCAACTGCAAGGGGCTTGTGTGTTCTCACGCATTGATTTACGTTCAGGGTATCATCAGTTGAGGATTAAGCCTGAGGATGTACCTAAGACGGCTTTTCGTACTCGTTATGGACACTACGAGTTCTGGTAATGTCATTTGGACTGACTAATGCACCAGCTGCATTTATGGACCTGATGAATAGAGTCTATAAGCCACTTTGGATAAGTGTGTGATAGTCTTCATAGACGACATCCTCATATATTCAAAGACCAAAGAGCAACACGAGGAGCATCTTCGATTGGCGTTGCAAACCTTACGAGATAATGAGTATGCCAAGTTGTCCAAATGTGATTTTTGGTTGGACAGATATCATTCCTTGGACATGTAGTAAGGTGATGGGATATCAGTTGACCCCGAAAAGATCAAGGCTGTAGTGGATTGGAAGCCACCACAGACAGTTACTGAAGTAAGGAGTTTCTTGGGATTAGCTGGCTACTATCGCAAGTTGTGAAGGATTTCTCTAAGATAGCCAAGCCACTGACTCAACTAACTCAAAAGAATGAGAAATTCGTTTGGACGGACAAGAGGGAACAGAGCTTTCAGGAATTGAAGCGACGATTGGTTTCGGCACCGATTCTAGTTTTACCAGACCCAGAAAAGCCCTACACGGTACATAGTGACGCCTCAAGGAATGGCCTTGGATGCGTTCTGATGCAAGAGGGGAAGGTCATTGCATATGCTCGCGGCAATTAAGACCGCATGAACAAATTATCCTACGCATGATTTGGAGCTAGCTGCCGTGTCTTTGCCTTGAAGTTATGGAGACATTATCTGTACGGACAGAGGTGTGAGATATATACAGATCATAAGAGTCTTAAATACCTGTTCACACAAAGGAGCTAAACATGAGACAAAGGAGTGGCTAGAATTAATAAAGGATTATGATCTGGGAATAAATTACTGTCCGGGAAGGTAAATGCGGTTGCGGATGCCCTAAGTCGGAAGAATCACGGGGAAGTAGCCGCCTTGATCACGAGTCAAAGAGAATTGATTAAAGAGTTTGAGAAGCTAAGGATCGAGTTCATAGGTCAAAGCGCTGAGCTTGAGATATCCAACTTGGCACTGGAACCGACCCTCATAGAGAGAATCAAAGAAGCCCAAAGATATGACGAGGTAATACAAAGGATAAAAAGGGAAACCCAAGCAGGAAAGTACCTTGACTTTGCCGTGGATGATGAAGATGTGATCCGAATGAAAGGAAGGCTGTGTGTGCCAGAGGACGAGGAGTTGAGAAAGGAAATAATGAGTGAAGCACATAACTCGGATATACCATGCATCCGGGAGGCACCAAAATGTATCAGATTTGAAGAGCCGCTACTGGTGGAATGGTATGAACGAGATGTGGCAGATTATGTGATGAAGTGTCCAGTATGCCAACAGGTGAAAGTAGAGCACCAAAGACCGGGCGGATTGCTAAAGCCCTTACCCATTCCTGAATGGAAGTGGGATCAGATATCCATGGATTTTGTGTGTGGTTTTCCTAAGACTCCATCGGGTTGTGATGCAATATGGGTGATAGTGGATCGTTAACTAAGTCGGCACATTTCTACCCATAAATATGACCTACTCAATGGAAAGGTTAGCCAAGATCTATATCAGAGAGATCGTAAGATTACATGGCATACCTGCAGGGATTATCTCAGATAGAGACCCGAGATTTGTGTCCAAGTTTTGGACAAGCTTGCAAGAGCTGGGCACTAAATTGCATTTCAGCACGGCTTATCATCCTCAGACCGACGGACAGTCTGAGCGGACGATCCAAACCCTAGAAGACATGCTGAGGGCGTGTGCCTTGGAATTCAAAGGAATTGGGATAGTCATGTACACCTAATCGAGTTTGCCTACAATAACAGCTATCACTCCACCATCCAGATGCCACCGTATGAAGCTTTGTATGGACGACGTTGTAGTCCCCTTTGTTTTGGGATGAAGTGGAAAAGGTAGCAATTGGGCCGGAATGGTACAAGAAGCCGCGGATAAAGTGAGGTTGATTCAGGGAAAATGAAAGAAGCTCAGGACCGCAAAAGAGCTGGGCAGACTTGAAAAGAAGAGAGCTTGAATTTAAAGTGGGTGATCATGTGTACCTGAAGATAAATCCGATTAAAAAAGTATCAAGAGGATGCGTACACAAGGGAAGTTAAGCCCGAGATACATTGGACCCTTCGAAATCCTGGAAAGAGTCGGAGATCTAGCATATCGGCTAGCCCTGCCACCAAATTTGTCCGGGATCCACAATGTATTCCATGTGTCAGTTTTGAGAAGATGTTGCCGACCCAGAAAGGATTTGGAATTGGAACCAATCCAGTTGAAGGAAAACCTGACATATGAGGACACCCAGTGAAGATATTGGATAAGAAAACTCAAAGGCTACGAAACAAAGACATCACTACGTGAAAGTGTTATGGAGGAATCATGCCTTTGAAGAAGCAACCTGGGAAGCGAAGATGAAATCCGGAGGAAGTACCCCGAGATATTGAAGGGCAAGGTACGTCAGTTCCGTTTTGAGGACAAAACTTTATTTAAGGTGGGGAGGTTGTAAACCCCGGTATTCTCAGTAGCTAGGAAACCCCGGGAGTTGGAATCGAAACCCTAATCCGATCAGTTGAGTCTTGTGAGTGAAGCCTAGGAACCCTAAATCCGGCTTTCCTTCGGTTTCATAGTAAAATAAATATTATAAAGTAAATGAATTTGAATTATTTTCAAAGTACATTCAAACCTTTGAAAGTTTTAAATTCGGGAATTTTTCAATTCCGGGCCTTCCCGAGCTCAATTACGGAAAAGCGTGCCCCGGACCACGGATTCAGAAAAATATTCCGGAATATTCATTAGAACCGTAATTTTATAAGGATTCCAAAAATATCAATTTCATAATTTTCCGAGCTATAAAAATTACAGTTATAGCTTTTCCCGTGTTTTCGGAACAACCGGTAAAGTAGATGTCTTGTCTACTATTCACAAGTACAACCTACACTACACACTACCCATACCCTATTCTTACATCCTTACAACTACTCATTTCAATTTTCTTTTCCAAGAAATTTTGTCTCTTAACAATTATCACATTTATTACATTTTAATTACTAAATTACAAAATTGAAATTTCAAAACACACACACACACCAAAGAGTGGCCGCGCCACCCACCACCCCCCCCCCCCCCCCCCCCCCCCCCCCCCTTATTTCCCTCTCAAATTTATTTATTTTACTCCATTTAATTATCTAAACCCTAATACACTCCATATATATACATAATTTTCTCTCTCTCTCTTCATTTTTCTTCTTGTTTCAAAATTGAAAAAGAGAAAACCTCTCTTTTTTTCCCTTTGTGCCGAGCACCCCCCTCCCTCTTCCTCTCACAACTTAAACTTGTTTTCTTCTTCTTTTTCCATCTCAAGACTCCTTTGGTATGTTGATTTAGGTCTTGTTCTTCCTAGATCTTGTAATGGTAAGACTATATCTTGTGTGTTTCTCATTTAACCCCATGATGCTCATGCTAGGACATGAAAACACATGAACAAGAATATCAAGCCATCACAAGACATGGATCTAATGTTTAGATGTGATTTTGTTAAGATCTCATCATGTTCATGCATGTAAAGTAGTGATCTTGCACATATATTGTTGTTCATGCCAAGAGATCCATGATTTATGCATCATACTTAGTAATCTAAAGTTTTAGATACCCACATTGTCATTTACATGTATGATCATAGAGTTATTTTTATTTTCATGCATTGAGGACCACAAAAAAATGTAGTCTTGAATATGTATAGAGATGTTAGATAGTGGATAATCATATGTAGAAGGCAAGAACATTGAAAAGGAAGGACTTTGTCAAATATGAAAGATTGAAAATCGGATGAAATGGAAACCCTACCTTGAAAACTACCAAAATCATTTTTAAACTCATATTTCATAAGAAAAATGGAGGGTATGTGTAATAGACATGTTGAAGGAATTATTTTCATGAGCTTAGATGAGTTTAGGCATAATAAAAATAAGAAAACAAGAAGTGAAGTTAGAAGGAAAAATATTGACTTTGGATGTGTAGTCAAATTCGTAATTTTGGGTAATGCCTAAATAAACACTTAGTATTTAAGTCTAAATTGAATTTTTTATAAGCTAAATGAAGTCCTTAGATACTATATATATTGAAGCTTCAATTTTTAATGCATTAGATAAGTTTTCCCTTAAGAAAAATGCAAGAAAATGGAATTTAGAAAATTCGGATTTTTACAAAAAGCTAGTTCAAAGACATGGTTGCCAAATGAAAAATGGGAATTTCTATGCATGAATGGAGGCCATGACTAATATAGACTTTGAGAACTTATTTTTAGTTAAATAATAAGTGGATTACAAGATTAAAAGCCAAAAAAACCCTAAGGAGTATAATGTGGAAAAATAGCTTCCTAGAATTAGTCTTTATGAGAATTTCCCAACACTTAAGAGTTCATATGAGTTATTATGACCATGTATATATTAAGTTCATCACATGGCATTTATATTAGAAATTCATTCCCATATCATTCATGCATGAATCATCATCTAGGAACACTTTTTATCAAAAGCAAAACAAATTTTCGAGATTGGATCAATTGCGGAACAGATCTGATCCCACTGTTCTGTAACCTTATTATTTTCAAAACTTGGATTTAATATTAGAAATAGATATATCTTTCGAAGTAGATAGAGATCGATATAAAATTTGCGAAATTCCGAGTTAAAATGACCAAGTTATGGCCGTTTTAAGTCGGAACTTCCGCAAATAGCGAGAAATCCGAATTCATATAGTTTAGATGTATAGCTTGATTTAGTTACATAATGAAAGTCTCATTAGGGTTATTCTTGCTTGGTAGGTGATCCCGAGCAGGACGACACTCTACCTTCCGACTATTACTACTAGGGAAGTTGGCATCCAATGGCCGAGTGAGTTTTACTTCCACTCTCAATTGATGAATGTGATTGTAATGTAGTGGCACTAGTAGTGTAGGCAAAGATAAAAAGAAATTGTATATGCATGATGGGGTATATGGGAATTATATATATTGTTTGCTGCTGATATGTGAATCGGAACGTAAGGAATATCGAAACCGGGTGTTAAGCTATTGACTGATTAGTTGATATCCTATGATTATTGTCTGCAAACACTTGTTGGTCACTTGAAAGAATTGAATTAACGAATATTCTGTTTCAAATGTAAATTGAATTCATTCATATCACAATGGGGTTGGAGCATTTGCATTGGTTGGTTTTTCGTGACCCATAAAACGAATGTGTGGTTAATCGTGATCCATAAAACGAACTTTTAATCAGTTGACCGTGAGCTTAAACGGCGTCGTACCGCAGGATTCGTAAATCTGCTAACCCGGGATGGAGGGCGCAAGTCCATCCACATATGATTTCCGGTTGGTCATATGTTTGTTGATCACATTTGTATGGTGCATACACTTGTCTGAATAATCACTTGCTTGAATGATTGTATTTAATTGTGTTATGGAAGTTATTTCTCACTAAGCTAGTTAGCTTACGCCCCCATAGTTTTTATCTATTGCAGCACGAATTTATATGGCTTAGGCCGAGGCAAGCCACAGCACAGGTACCGGAGATAGGAGTTTCCCGTAGAAGTTTAGTCCATTCCTTTTTGTATAGACTTCCATTGGAAACTAAAGACTCTGGATGACTGTAACGGACTTGCTATTATTTTGCGGGGGAATGCCCCTTAGATTTTGTAAACTATAATTAAGCGTTTTGATTTATTATCTATGGCTAGTGAATGCCACGTTAAACTGCTTAACTCCATTTGTCGAAGTATTCTATTGCCGTAAAGCAACGCTTTACATCTAATTAAGACTCCCGAAGGGCTCGGGTAGAGCACTCGAGAGTCTTACTTAGTATGTGGCAGGCTGTTACGTTTAGGATACCCTACGGGGCGTGACAATAACCACTTACACAACAATATGATAATGGAAATATAGAACATTAATCAATCATCTCAAGATTTTGATATACTTATCATTTATTGATCATCTCAAGATTTTCATATACTTATCATTTATTGATCAAGTATACAAGAATCGCAAATGTAATCCCATGATATTCCACATTTAATTCCATTTTATCTTTTCCCTGTATTATGTACAAGCACATATAAGATAATGAAATTAGGAGAAAGAACTCACTCAACCGTAGTTGGGTGCTCCTAGTGAAAATAATCTTCTGGGAAGGAAACTTCGGTGCCCTCATCTCTTGAACAAAAGAAATACCCAAAATGAGTATTCCATAGCAGTCTCACTTAAATTTTTACTGTTGTAAACTAGTTTTTAGTAGAATTCCTAGTTACTAAGTTCCAACCTTAAATTGGTCATAAATTTCTCATTTTAACTTCGAATTTTGCATATGAGTTGTCGATTTCTACCTACTTCAAATACTCTATCCATTTCTAAGATCATTTGAAATATACAAGGTCATTTAGGTCTCGGAATCCTACTTATTAGATCACGCCAAGAATATTCTAGAATCCATTTTTTTTTTCACAATTTTTACCTTACATAGGCCCTCTAAGACAAGTATATATTATTTCTACATTGAAAGTCATTTGACAATAAGAATAGTTCATAATCCACACATGATCCTAGTGATATTGCTCAAGTAGAATTTTTACTAAAATGATCTTTGTGGAAAGTCAAGAATTTTAGTTCATGGAAAGTTAACTTTGAATTTATGATAAAACTTTATTTCCTATAACTTTATAAATGTGTGATTTAACTTAAAATTAAGGTTTTATATTTTTGCTTTATTTAACTTGAAAACTTTGGCCATCACATGTATTTGTAATCAAATTTTTGTTTGACAATTTTTTTTTTTCAAAACATGGAACCTTATATGATTTTAAGAAAAGAATTTCAAGTTGTAAGAAATCTCCCAAAATCATGCTTATAGTTCTCGGCATTTCAAAATAAATAGGTGTAGAGTTGGTCTCTTTGTTTTATCATTAGTAAATATTAAAATCAAGTTGGTTTGAGAATGAAAAACCAAAGTTCCACATTCCATTTGCTTGTTGTATGTCATGGCATTAGTAAAAAAAAAAAAATAGGGGATGGGTTTTCTTTTCCAAATTTTCCTTTTGACAAAGGATTTTCCATTTATTGAAAAAGAATTCTAGAAAAATTAGTTTACATAATAAAGAATTTTCAACATGTGGAAGTGAAAAAAAATTCATTTGGCATTATAACAACACCACTATGAGCACTTCATGTATATGAACATAAAATTTAATTTTATAAACATTGTGATATTAAAGGAACATAAAGTAAAATGTCGACAAGAATAATAAATAAGAATCATAAAGATAAAAAAAATAAAAGATGGGAGTCTTAGATCATATTCAAAGCTTTCTAGGATTTGAAAAAATCCAGTCGCTATGATAACATAAAATAAAATATAACAAGATGAAATAAATTAAAACAAGTCTTAACTTATAATCAAGGCTCCCCGAGATCTAAAAGTGGACAAGTCCCTTTTGTTTTGACTAGAAGATAGATAATTGTAAAACTTTGATTAAGAACAAATCTTAAAAACATTGAAAAAAATTGCATAAAGCAAAGAACATGAAATAAAATGTTACATTAGTGAGCAATATAGTCTAAAGATTATATATACTTATACATATAAGTACACATATAAAATTTAAATTAGAGTGCATGAAAATAAATAACATAAACATAAATTTGAGTGAAGCATAAAATCATGCATTTCCATCCTAGATTTTTTAGCATCATGGGGAGAGTTTTCTTAAGGAATATGCATGAAAACTCATAAATGACTTATGGTACATAATTTATGGAGGGTGTTTGGAGTATTTACGTAAAAAAGAGCAAAAAAATGAGTGTGTTGTTGCAACAAGGTGGAACAAGATTATCTGGATACAAATAATCTAAACAACAGAATTTGGATACCAAATAGCTCGAATACAAGCAATTGGACAAATTGATAAGATTGTATTCTATATTCTTGTATTACAGTTGATGTTTCTATTTATAAGGTGTAATACATGAACCTTGTGTGATAACAATTGTCCTCCATAATATCCTAACGTCATTGTCATGTAAAACATTGCCAGCTCATAACTTTGTTAACATAATATCTTTCGTATTGATCTATGTAATGTCCCTATATTTGGTCTTCAGAAAAGATTCACAAATAGGCCTCCATAAGTTACGGGATGAAATACCATTATTGATTTGGCTTAAAGCCCATCATCCTTTCTTCGACCTAATCTACAGCCTTCCACTCTGCCCTTTCTAATTTTTATCGAAAACCCCCTTTTGACTTTGCAGTACTTTCACTTTAGCTTAGTTCCCCCTTCCAACATAAGCTTATCCTGTTTCTCCTTCTCGACCACCATAAACCCTAGCTCATGCCCTTCTTTGTTTGAGACCCTTGTCCACAAGGGACTTTCTGGAAACTCAGGCGCATATCTTCAAAGCTCTCCCAGGTCGCATTAGTTTTTTGTTTCCCTTTCCATGCTATAAGCACCATAGTAGTTGCTGTGTTTTTTCTTTTTATCATCTTTCAGTCAAGTATGTATTGCAGCTTTAACTCTTCTTCGTGTGTTATTACAGGTAGCGAGGTGGAGATGTCAGGACGAGAACCATGGTATTTCTTTAGCTGCGAAACATGGAAGGTGGGGTGTACAGCAGCATCTGGGGGAAGCTCCAAACAGTAAGCCACCTATCCGATCTTCTCTATTATCTTGTGGGGTTCATTGAACTTGGCTTCTAGTTTCTGATTTCTATGAGATTTGATGGATCCTTGCTTGTATGGTTATAGCTTTAGTAGTACTAAGTCTCCCACTTTGAATTCCCTATTTGTGCACATTTTATTTGACTGTTGCTTCATTCTGTGCTGTACATGCTTCAAATGGAAGCGTAATATTTTGATGGCTTCCTCTCTGTCAGTTAAGAGCGAATCTATTGCTTCTACTCGAGTCACCAGGGATGTAGCGTAGATGTATAGGAGGGGGGTAACCATAGAGAGCTTGAAACGGAGTAGTCTTCGAACTTGAGTGGTAGGTAGTGTTGTACCACCACTCAGCTAGGTTAGAAAGTAACTCCATCTCTTTAGGCACGCCTCAATCATGCATCTTAGGTAGGTTTCCAGGCATTTGTTGACCACTTCGATTTGTCCGTCAATCTGGGGGTGGTAGGCTGTGGAAGCATTGAGCTCCACTCCCTGCAGCTTAAAAAATTCCTTCCAAAACACACTTACAAAAATAGGATCCCTATCACTAGTGATAGTTTTAAGGAGTTCATGCAATTTGTAAACATAGTCCAAGTAAATATGTGCCACATAAGCAGTTGTGAAAGGGTGTGATAGTGCAATGAAGTGACTGTATTTTGTTAGTCTATCTACCACTTCAATGAAATCTAAACTAACCTCTTGCTAACAGCCTTTTGGAACATTGAGTGGGTGTAGCAACCCAGAGGTGGCTACGTTCTCATATTTGTAGTGTTGGCATACATCACAGCTTCGAACAAAATTCTTAACTTCACGCTTTAGTTTGGGCCAATAGAATATGGCTGAGAGATGCTTGTAAGTGGCTTGTCCACTAGAATGACCGCCTAGTGGACCCCCATGGTACAAATTTAACAACTTAACTTTGAGATTAGGATCAGGCCTTACTACCATCTTTTCTTTTCTCCTTAATATTCCTTGTTCTAATGTGAAATTTCCAACTGACCTACCTTGCTACAAGAGCTTAAGTAAAGGTCTATACCCCTCATCCAACTTCCAGCTGCTTCTAATTTCCTCCAAAAGTTCATGAATGGCAGCTTGAATAGTGAGTTGGTTTAGTTGGACTTCTTCCCTTCTGGAAAGTGCATTAACAGCTACATTGGCTTCTCCACTTTTGTACTCAATCTCATAATTTAAGCCTAGCAGCTTTGTCAACTATTTTTGTTGAGTTGGGGTTACAAGCCTTTGCTCAAGTAGGTGCTTGAGGCTTTGATGATCCGTTCTTATAATAAATTGATTCTCAATTAGGTATGTTGGTCCCAATAATGTAAGCAAGAGGGGGGTGAATTGCTTTTTCACAAAAATAAATTCTTTTCGAAATTTTCAATTCACTTCCTTTTGATTACTTTATTAAACTTAGAATTAATTAAACTTGCTGTTTAGAAACTAATCACAGCTGATAATCACACTTGTATATCTATTTTAATTCAAAACAGATCAAATTTAATTTTATGCGGAATACAGACAACTCTCTGAAGTACTCTCTGAAACAGGTTCTGAAACGTGACAGTTTATCAAATACTTCAATATAAATTGCACGAAAATAAAAAGAGTAGGGTAGAGAAAAATGCAAATCGATTTATAGAGGTTCCGCCTCAAGCGTCAGTCCTCTCTTCCAACTCCACGTTGGGGACCCGGTATTCCACACCGGTTTGTTCCACTATATCCAAAATCAAAAGTTACAAGCTTGTCTTGCCAATCCTCTTGGCTACAATACACTCTGTCCCAATTCTCACGGTTATCCTATAACACACAATTGGTCTAACAGATAACTTGCAACACTCAACCTCACTCAAAAAAAAATTGAATGATACTCAATCAAGGAAATACAATAAATATCCTATCTTTCGAACAAAAATATTGTGAACACTTTGTAACGCAAGGACTTTTAAGAGAAATGCACTCGAAGACTTTTTCTTTCAACAGAGAGTTAGAGCAAGATTCGTTCTTCTCATCATATCTTCCTTGTTGTTGTGCTTCCTCTATATATTGTTTTATCTCAACGGCTAGCAAAGAAGTCGTTCAAAACAATTCGAATTCTTCTCAAATTGAAAATATTTGACTTGGCAAAATTCCCTCCTTTGAAGTGTCTGTTACGTGTATGATCAATCCCGAATAATCTTCTTAGCTTTATCCAAATTTCGTTGATGCTGTCATCTGATAATGTCTCATATATCTTGATATGTTTATCCATAACAATTTGGATAAATACTTCAACAAACTATCCCATAAAAACAGTGATATCCTTTATCCTTGAAGATAAGCTTTAAAAGATCTTCGTTTCGAAAATTTGAACCAACATGAACTTGGTAAAATATATCCCTTATCTTTAGGAATTTGCTGACCACGTGAAACATAAAAATCTGACGATCTTCTTCCTCAAGAAAATTAAATAGACGTAACTTATAATAAAATTGATGAAATAAATCCCATTGGATATTTTATCCAACTTTAGTGGAACAAAATGAATATACTACCCAAATATATTCATTTCGTGGAGTCAGGCCTTCAGATGATAAGGTATAAATAAATTCGCAACATTCTGTGCATCTTCTGTTCTGGAACAGATTTAGTTTCTGATCTTCCTTCTGAAAATGA
Organism: Combretum micranthum; assembly: GCA_024138025.1. NCBI lineage: Eukaryota > Viridiplantae > Streptophyta > Magnoliopsida > Myrtales > Combretaceae > Combretum > Combretum micranthum. Next base: position 252,985 of record JAMXBD010001723.1, on the reverse strand, counting down.
ATCTAAAATACCTTCTGAAAATGACTCTGAACTACCTTCTGAAACAATTTCTAAAAAATCTGATGATTAGTTCAATCATGAAATATTTTGGTTTTGGTTTTGGTTTTGGTTTTGATTGCTATACTTTATTTATTTGTTAAAAAGACTTTTACTCCTTTTTGTTATCATCAAAATATTATGAGAGATTCCAACAAGGTAGTGCCACCATTTATCTATGGCATACACCAAAGCCAATAGCTCCTTCTCATAGACTGATAACCCTCGGTGCTTAGGGCTAAGGACTTGCTAATGAAAGCTATTAAAAATCTATCCTCCATTAAGACAGCCCCAATACCTTCCCTGTTGGCATCAATTTCGATAATGAAGATCTTGGAATAGTTTGGTAAACTCAATACTAAGGAGCGCATTGAAGCTCCCTTCAACTGCTCAAAAGCACGTTATGCTTTAGGTCATCAACCAAACTGGTCTTTTTTTAGTAGAAGTGTTAATGGGCGGGCAATGGTTCCAAAACCATGTATGAACCTCCTGTAGTATCCAGCTAAGCCCAAGAATCTTCTTAACTGCTTGAGATTTTTTGGTATTGGCCACTTATCAATTACTTCCACCTTCTTTGGATCTGTGGTTGCGCCTTCCCTAGTGATAATATGACCCAAATAATCAATTTGGGTAACACCAAACACACATTTGTTCTTCTTTAAATAGAGTTGCTTAGCTTTGAGAATTTTGAACACCACTCTCAAATGCTCCACGTGTTGATTCAACCTAGTACTATAGATGAGTATATCATCAAAAAAGACTAATACAAACTTTCTTAGATGAGATTTGAAAACTTCATTCATGAGACCTTGGAAGGTAGATAGAGCATTTGTCAAACCAAATGGCATGACTAAGAACTTGTAGAGGCCTTCATGAGTCCTAAAGGCCATTTTATATACATCACTTAGATGCATTAAAACTTGGTAGCAGCCAGACCTTAGGTCTAGTTTGCTGAAGTATTTAGCCCCATGCAATTCATCGAATAGATCTTCAATAATGGGGATAGGGAAACGATCCTTAATGGTCTGTTGATTGAGGTTTCTATAGTCTATGCATATTCACCATGAGTGGTCTTTTTTCTTAACTAAAACCACTGGTGAAGCAAAGGGGTTATGATTGTGCCTAATGATTCCACTTTCAAGCATCTCCTTGACCATTTCCTCTAACACAGATTTTTGGATGGAAGCATAATGATATGGCCTGATATTAACTGGGTTGGACCCCTCCTTCAAATGAATCCTATGATTGCAGTTCCTGTTTGGTGGAAGTGCATTAGGTTCATTGAAAACTTCATGGAACTCCTCCAGTGGGTTAATTGTCTTGGGATATAGCCCAATATTCGGGTTTGACTTATCATTTTCTATGCAAATGACCATCCAGTATTGAACCTCTAAAGTAAGGTTCGAGGTTTTCAAAATGCTAGATAATGAAGCCTCTCTTATATCTTTAATTTTTTCTTTGTCTCCCTGTAGTATACATTGCATCCCTTGCCAACTAAACTCCATTTTCAATAGTTAGAAATTCCAACTAATTGTACCGACTAAAGCCAACCAAGGAATACCTAGGATTAAGCCACATGTATTCGATCGTAAGGTATAAAAATCAGCATTGAATTCAATGTCATCATCTGCCAAGATAAGTTTGGAACACTGAATGAGCTGAATAGTTTAGTGCCCTCAGTTAAAATGACTACCACTGATTTTACCCTCACCATTTCACAACTTAACCCTCTAGCCAACCTTGCATCAATGAAATTGAAGGAACTACCAATATCGATTAATATGTTCAATCCTCTTTTCTTGTAACTTCCCCTCACTCTCATGCAATGCTCATTCAACGCTGGTACCCCTCCTAATGCATTGAGAGTCAGCTAGTACAATTCTGCTTCAACTGCCTCCACTACAAGTTCCCCTAGTTCTTCTTCTGCCATACCCTCTTCTCCTTCCACCACTAACATATTCAATCTTTTGCTTTTACAGCGGTGATCTGGCCCAAAGACTTCATCACACCAAAAGCATAATTTCTTTCTTCTTTTTTCTTCTAATTCCTCTAGGGTTAAACATCTAGTGTTTCTGTTGGGTTGGTATGTGTTTGGTTTGGATGAGGTGGTAACTGGAAAGGAAGGTTTCTGGTTGTGAGTATTGTTTTGGGTAGGTGTTTGTTTAAAATGTTTGGTGCTAGTTGAACTAGTAGGGTGTATGTAGGTACTGGAAATTTTGGTGGTTTTGAGGTTTGTCTTAGAAGAAAGTATGGTGGCTTCTTGTAATTTGGATAAGGTATAGGTTTTAGTAAAGGATTTGGGTTGGAACATTCTAATAGGGTATTGAATTTCTGGCCTTAACCTGCTTAAGAAACAACTTACAAGATGGGTTACATGAGCTAGGGTTTCAGTTAGTTGTACCTATGATGACAGATGAAGGAACTTATCTATGTAGTCCTATAGTAGACCTGCTGCAACTCTTTCAGATCCGACATAGGTTCTTCATAGCCCCTATCATTGAATCGCGCATAAAGAACCTTGGTCAATTCTTCCTAGGTTATAGGCTCTTCAGCACTCTTAGTTTTAAGATAGGAGTGGTACCACTCATAAGGTTTAGCTTCTAAATGCATTGTTGCAAGCTCAACCTTGTAATGCTCAGGGTCTCATCAATGGCAAAGAAGTGTTCAACCCTAAGCACCCAATTCTTGACATCTTCCCTATTAAAAATGGAAAATTCAATCTTGGTGCTTCGGGTAGGAAACTGGTACCCCGATGAGTTTCCATTTGCTACCGCTGACATTACCATCAAAGGGGAAGCTTCATGCATACTGATTGGGTTAATTACTGAGGTTTTCCCAGCATTAGATTTCGCATTTAGCTATTGTTTGAGTTCACTGATGGTTTGGCTTTGAGTTTCTAACATATCTTGTTGTTTTTGCAGGGGTCTCAGAGAACATTTTAACCCAGTTTTCATGCTGCTCAACTTGTTCATTGACGACTGCTCTCAGTGCTTCTTCCATTATTTTAGATTCACGCATCTCCATAGCCATGCTGAGGCTCTGATACCAAATGCAACGAGGTAGAACAAGATTATCTGGATACAAATAATCTAAATGACAAAATTTGGATACCAAATAGCTCGAATACAAGCAATTGGACAAATTGTTAAGATTGTATTCTATATTCTTGTATTACAGTTGATGTTTCTATTTATAAGGTGTAATACATGAACTTTGTGTGATAACAATTGTCCTACAGAATATCTTAACGGCATGTCATGTGAAACATTGCCAGCTCATAAATTTGTTAACATAATATCTTTCGTGCTGATCTATGTAACGTCCCTATATTTGGTCTTCAGAAAAGATTCATAAATAGGCCTCCATAAGTTACGAGATGAAATATCATTACTGAATTGGCCTAAAGTCCATCATCCCTTCCTTGGCCTGGTCCACAGCCTTTCACTTTGCCCTTCTTAATTTTTATCGAAAACCCCTTTTTGACTTTGCAATACTTTCACTTTAGTTCAGTTCCTCCTTCCAACATAAGCTTATCCTGTTTCTCCTTCTCAACCACCACAAACCCTAACTCAGTTGCTAGAAAAAGGGAGATGAGCCAAGAGGAAGAGGAAGAGATGGAGGGTGGTGGCAATGTGAGGGAGGGAAAGTGAGAAATTTAAGAGAGTTTTAATGTGTGGAAAAATTTGAAAGTGTAAATTGTTGTTAAGAGTTGAGAGGTATTTATAGAGGATGAGGAAGAGAAATTGGAAGAGGAAGAGGAAGAGGAAGGGTTCCTTCTTGAAGAAGGAGAGGAGGAAAGAGAGAGAAAAGAGGAAAAAAAGGTGGAAGTGACATAAAGTTGACTTGATGTGATAATTTTTTCACCATTAGAAAACAGATATGCATAAAATTTGGTTCAATTAATGATTTTATAATTTGGTAAAATAAATTCTGGTATTAGAAAATAAATTAATATTATTTTATTATTAATTGTTGTCTGGTGATGATATCTTAACCTGCATGCTGGCAATCGAGTATGTAATCCCCCTAATTGTACATAATATGATTATAATAATTATTGAAAATATAATATAGAATCACAAAGAATATAACAAAAATTAGCAAAAATCACTCCTAATTTTTTGGGAATTAAAATTATTCAAGTATGAACAAAATTGATTATAGTTAGAAAAATTAGAATCATTGCCAATAAAATATCAAAATGCAAATTATGACTTCCATAACTTTAAACAAATAATGATTGATGATAAATTGATAGTTACTGAAAAATCCAAAATCAATTTCTTTAAGTTCAATACTTAGAAAAATAAGATTCTAACAACGATACAATGATTTTCAAATTATCATTATTATTTTAAAACTAGAAAATTTACTATTATTAATAATTAAGATAAATAATTCTTATACAGTAAAAGATAATATTTTGTGACAAGAATCAATAATTCAATAAATAATCATAGTTGACATTAAATTTTAATTACAATAAAAGATGACTAATTTTTAGAACCTATTAGTTATAAAAAGATAGCTTAAAGATAAATCAATAGAATTATAAAATATGTGAAAAGATAAAAACCAATCAATATCTAAAAATCTAAACCTTAATTAAATATTTGAATTATAATAATGTTTTAGTCAGAAAATTTGAGTCGATAGAGACTAAAATCCTTATTTAACTATTGTAATCCGAGAATTTTCATAACTAAACAAATTAACAAATGTAAAATAGATATTAAACAAAGGACCAAATAAAAACTCTAGAATAAATCTATGAGTAGTAACAAACTCATTTATAATTTAAAAACCCGAATAGAAAATTCTTTGACCCTAATAGATACCAAAGACAAGATTTCGTATCTTGAGCAAATAACTCAAGATATAATTAAAAGTAACTCTATGTTTCAAAATAATAAAAGAAAACCTTTTTATAGAACGTATTGGCTATCAAATGATAATTAAAAGATGAACTGCTAGAATTATAATTACGTGATAAGAACGAAAATAGATCCATAACTAATAATCTAGACTCCAAATAAATGTTTGGATTACACCATTATATAAGTTAGAGAATTTGAAGCTCTTAGATGCTAAAATCAAAATTGGCCTACTAAGATTAGAAAACCCTAATCGCACGAGATAAAACACTAAAAATAATTAATCACGTAAACTTTAAACTTAAAATTAAAGTAAAAGAAAACTAGAAAATTTATAGAAACATTAAATAAATTTTTGGAGATAGGACTCCAAAATAACTTATGTAAATATACCCATTTAGCTTGATAAACTATCATAAAACTAAAATAATTAATTAATTAAATTAAAATTTTATGATGCAAATTTGGTGGAAAATCTATATGAAATGCGGCTGAGATCTTCTCAAATTGCAGCAGCCGAAATCATCAAACAAATTGGCCAAATTTGCATCCAATAAAATCAAGTTGACTAAGAGTTTAGCTAACCAAATTAGCCAAATTTGCCCACATGTACATTAAATTTAATGCAATGAAAACCATGCAAAACAAGATTATTTTCAATAGAAATTCTCCTAATTTTTGGCTAAAAAATGCTGCTATCACTTTTACCTATAAATATTACACTATAATGAACATGAGACAAAACACTTAAAACCTTTGAGCCACTAAAATTCTTCTCCTTCTTTTACTATGAAACAACAACACAAACACAACCCCATACCAACAAGCTTTATTAAGACACAAACACAAGCTTAGGAAAGGAGCAAACAAAGGTAAGAAAAATTTGTTTTAAGATAGTTTATGTAATAAACATTTGCTTAAATAATATTCTTATTAACTTAGGATTGTATCAAGCTAGGGAAAAGAGTTTAGCATCTCCATAACAGCTCAAACAAGGTAATATTCCACTCTAAAACTCCATTTATACACCATGATATATATAGAAGCTTGGAAATCATTTATTAAGATGATTATGAAATGTTTTATGTGTTAGTATGTCATGAACAATAGATAAGGATTATGGAGAAACACTCAAAATAGTTAAAACACTAAGTATAATACATATATTATATAAGAAAAATAAAACTTGAACTAGGAAAAAACAAAGAAGATGATAAACGGTGCTTACACCGGCTCTATGCTAGTAGTGTATATGCTAAGGCCGGCAGTGTGCATGGAAAAACCGGTAGCCTACATGCCAGTGTTGCCTAGAAAATGCTACTTAAAATTTTATTCCATATAAAAATAAACGAACACCGGCGGCATATATTGTCTATACTGGCAGCGTATGTAGAAAAGCTGGCAGCCTTGAGCTAGTGTACACTGGATGCAAAGTTACGTAAAAATTTAATGAACAATGGTAGTCTAGTACGCGCAAAATTTTCCTAGATGAAATCTGTTCATCCATAGTAGTATAATATGTATATATATGTATATGAAAGAAGAAGAAGAAGAAAATAGAAAATAAAACTTAATAAATAATATAAATACTTTAAGATTAGTATGTTTAAATATTGTTAAGTGTTAAACTTTAATAATCTTTAAATAGAAAACACTTTTGTTATATTAGATAAAAAAATTATATTATAATAATTGTACAATAATTACTTTATATAGGTAAGCATATAAGAATGGAAAATGTAAATAAGTCATAATTAAGAATAATGTGATTCCCATAAATAACAGATAATAACAAGAAATGAGATTAAGAGAAACACGATTGAAATAAATAAATATCGTTACCATAAGATGATCAAACTAAAAGAACGATATAAAAATAATAACGATGATGATAATAAAATACTGAACTATTAAACACAAATTCTATAATTATTTGATGGAATAAAATTTAATTTTAGCAAATACTTGATATATATTTAAACTCTAGGAAATTACGAATATGTTAGAAGAAATATAATTAAAGAACTAAATGCTAAATGTAACTATATAAATATAAATTTCAATTAACATAAGACATATAAGGTTAACAAATAAAGAAATAATAAAAAATTCACTATCAATACAGACACTAATGAAAGAGAAACTTAAATAAATTTAGAATAAAGAAAATACTCTAAATAAAATATAGATGTCAATTAAGATAAAGACAAATCCAGCAAAAAAAAAAAAAAAACAAATAAAATATGATCAAGATAAGAAAAATGAAAATAAATAATAGATAGCAAATATCAACTATTTTAAGGTAGACATACTAAAAAGACCACATAAACAATAAAAGCTTAATAATTGAATTATTAAAATAAAATTCAGAATATTAGAAAGACTACTCTTATATAAAATTCTACAACTTTACCAAAAGAATACAACTTATATAAAGCTAAGGCTTCTAGCTAAGTAAACAAAAATATATTAAAATTGATAAATAGGACCTAAAAGAATACTGTCAATATCATTATATAAAATAAACAATATAGTAATAAATATCTGTTACCTTATTTTATGGGAAAATTAAAACAGTTCTGGAACTTCCAGTAGCACATTAGAACAAATTAGCAAGGATAATAGTTCGGTAACATTGACCTTATCACATTATTTATGCTTGTAGTATAGCTGTATTTGTAATAATATATTCAATTGATATACATGCAAGATTGGGTATACTGCATGATGTCTAGTGTATGCTTGATTGCCTGATTATCATATTATAAGCGATAATTCTATTGTATGATAATTACTGTATGAAGCATGTTGATATTGTTTGTGAATTGTATAATCACTTTAAATCTGACTAAAAACTATTGTTACCATAAATGAAAATGGACATGCATTATATCATTCGCATATACTGCTGGTATATGAGTGTTTGTGCGTTGTGTTTCAAATGTGATTTGTAAAATTCAAAGCTCAAATTCCACTAGTCATTGATTCAGTTTTTCAAATTTATAAATATTTTCTAAATCAACAACTATAGTCTCACAGGGCAAGCACACCCATCAATTGTAGCATAGTATATGATTTAGGTCGGTCCCAAGAGAATTATTGGTATCTAGTATACTTTCAATCACATTAATTGTCTAGCCAAAGAAAGACTTTAGAAGATCAAAAAGTAAAAAAAAAACTAAACTAAGTTAGAAATATTTACAAATGTTTACTAGGCAAAATGAGAAGTAAGCCTGTAACTTCTATGAAAAAGATAGCTTAAGGTTACCTCACCAATTCCTTATCAGTATGATTTCTTAAGGATGATAGCTTCTTAAAAATCTGTTGAAATAGTATGTTTTTACCATCGGATTCTCTAAATTAAACTAAGGCTTCTCTCGAAGTTAGTAGTTCTAGATATAGCTAAAACTAGTAATATGAAGTGTCAATTAGATCCTCATAAAGAATAGGAATCCATTGTTTTAAAAAGACAACTCAATCAATTTTTGAAACAAATGACAGAAAGTGTTCATCCATTCCTCGACAAGAGGTAGTTAGGATCGACTCCATTAGTAAACACAGATCTATTCAATCGAATGATCTCTCGATCTATTCAATTGAAATCAATTATGGTTCTAAAAGAATGCACTATTCCTTTAAAAACCACAAGTTAATTTCAAGTTACTAATTATAAACGCCTAATCAAATTTAATTGAAAGCGCATTTGAAATCAGACTAAATCAGGAATTAGATTTGTAATCCCTAAGCAGTAGGAGTTTATTTCTCCATGGATTTATCAAATAAGCACAAATTAGAAAAAATAAAACAAGCTCAAAAGATGAATCAATTAATTGCTCAAAGATTCAAAGAAAATACAAACATTAGGTTAAATTTATTTTACCCAGAAAATAGAATATATTTTCAAATAAAAAGAAATGAAAATTCTTTTACCCAAAAATCCTTCAAAAATCTATTCCACGTTAATATTGATTTACACTGTTGGTACATACTTTACAATGCACGCTTGCACATTTATTTATAGACTATTAAGTACAGAAAGCATGGCCATCTTTATTTGACACAAAGCAGATTCAGTAGGTCCTTTCTAACAGAATTTGATAACTTTTCACGCGCGCATATGATCAATGAAAACACTAGTCAAGGGTCGCATGCTTTATTGATCGAGGCTGTATTTAGCAAGATCAGGCTCGACTTTAGGCAATTCTTAAGTAAACTATGTGTTTTTGTCTATTGCTCTATCAAGGGTAAAATTGAGAGAGTCAAGGTCAACTTGTTGAGACTCGAGAGAATCTTATCGAGGAATTGGTCTGGCAACACAATTGTTGAGGGTCTAGTTTTGAGGCTCGACAATGTATTTTCTTTAGAATGATGCCCGATCACTTCAACTAAAGTCGAGGGTCATGTCGAGGGCTCGCATGTGAGGCTCGATAGACCAATTTTTGCTATCTTCTTTCTCTGTTTTGACCTCGGCTATGTTTTTTCAGGGCTCGACCACTGCATTTTTGGCTTTGATTATTGTTTTTGCTCCAAATTTGCATTAAAATACTTGTTTACTCCTTAATTGATTCTAAGAGCTCTAAAACAACATTATTTATCAAAAGCATGATTTTTGCAGGATTTTATCAGAAAATTCTTAGCAAATTAAGCTCAAAATCTTATGAAAAATATAGAGTAAAAATGACTTATCAACTGCATTATAAGAATTGGTGACCCTGTTACGTATTAGCATTTCGGTTATCTAGTAACGCACTTGGTTTTTCTAGATGATATTTTCCTAGTTCTACACAAGAATACCTCTGTTCCATTTGTTTCCTCTAAAAAGGCTAATACTTAATGGAGTTTTTTTGTCCAAGGATAAGAGTGAGATATTAAAAATTAATTTGTGACAGTTTATGGTACCCATTCTTCCTTAGTTCTCTGATTCTCCTGTGTATGGTGTATCACTCATCATGGCTTCCTTCCAACCCTAATGAGAGGGTGTAAATTTACATCCTATTTAGATTCCGGATTATCCGAGCTTATACTTGTACATATGATTGATTGTTGCATAGCGTATACTTGTTAATTAAACTTTTTTGTTATTGCTTGATGTGTGGTTGGTTAGATGATCTTACTGAGCCTGTGGGTTCACTCACCCCCAACAGTTTTTGTACAGGAATAATACTAGCAAGGATTGGGCTAGGAATGTAAGAAGAGTGTTTCTCCATCAGTCTTTATTGAAGTTAGGAAAGTAGGTTATGATGAACTTAGAATGCAAATTAGACAAATTGTATAAAAAAAATAATATCCTGTATTTTGTAGGTTAACTATCTAATTTTTATTATTTGGTATTCTCTGTGATCCTGATAGACTATGGAAAAATCAAAATTTCATAATGAGTTAAATAAAGATATTTATCTATTTAATTAAATTATATGGAGTAAATAAATAAGACAGAGCCTTGTAATCTCTAACTTGCAAGACGGTTCTCATGTTAGGGTGCACATGTGGTATGATAACCTTAGGACAATCCTACTAGGTCGTATTTTGAGGTGTGACAAGGTATGATAATTGTTTGGTTTAGATGGCAATTTTATGACTCAATAAATTGGCATATGATGTTAAGAAGATAATTTAATATTATTTTATTATTAATTATTATCGGATGTTATTATCTCGATTTGTGTGTTAGTGACTGGGTACAGTAATTATTTGGTCTAACTGATGAAATTTTGACATGATAATTTAATACTATATTATAGGAAATTATTTTTTATTATTTTATTAGTAAATATTTTTAAATATATATTCTCGATTTATGTGTTAGTGATTAAATAGATGAATTATTTAGCATAGGGTTTTTTAAGTTGAATAAATGTCGGATTTTTGTTCTATTTTCGAAGGTACTTGTTTTTCTTAAGGTATGGTATTTAAGATTTTTATTCCCATTACACTTGTAAGTCATTTAAGGTAATTCGACTTATCTAACATTGTCTAAGGTTTCTAGATTGTGATTGGTTCAGATCTATGATAGGTTTCTAGGGTTTAGATCGAACTGAATTGATTAGTTTGTAGTATATGAAATTGTTTTAACGATGATACATTTTTGTTAAATTACTTACCATTAGGGTTTCGAACTTTACCTAAATCATCTTATATCCTAAGGTTATTGGGGTTTTATCTTATCCCATTTAGGGTTTCTAGAGTTCGATTTAACTTGGGTTAGCTTTAGTGTTCCAGATTTGATATTAGTTCTAAAGTTCTCATTTAAGAGCACAAAAAAATCTAAGGGCTTACAAATTCCATATCAACATGTGGCTCTACAACATTTGATTCTTCAACTTGATTGGTTTTTTCCTTCTCATTATTACATTGTCAATCTTTATGTTGTACTCTTCATTACTAATCTCATCGCGACCATTAAAATCTAAACTTTCATTTAGATCAAACTGTATTCACACCTATTCAAAAGAAAAATTATACAAATATTATATAATAATGCACAATAATTAAAAAAAAAAACCTATAACTAATTCATTACTAAAAGACTAAATTTAGTAAACTTCAATCAACCTACTTTAGAAGTGGGCAATCAGTGAATCACAAATTGTTCTTAAAATTATAATAAAACTAAATCATTTTTATTAGCACATATACTAATCGTGAGCTATTCCTATGTTAAAAACATATTAACTTGTAATTATTTAATTATTAAAAGATTAAAGGAAATTTAAATATACCTTAGAGATTGGAAAAAAAAAAAATCATCTCTCTAATGAAAATAAAGTAATTGCTTTTAATTATAGAGTGTTTCATCATATAATTTTTTGACAAGGCATAAGGAAAGCCTTTCCCCTGTTTTTTTTTTTTTTTTCTATTCCATTTTTCTCTCCTTTGGAGATGTTTAACATTTATAAATTAGGTAATACTAATTTTTAGGGTTTAATGAAGAAAGAGAAGGTAGTAAAACTTTAATAAAAAAGGAGTGAAAAAACTACCATAATTATATGTAAGATGACCATGAAATAAACCAATAAAAATGATAGTGTCGAAAAAGAGCGTTAATGGAGAGTGTTCATAGCATTTTTATTTTCTAAATTACCAAAACGAATAAATAGAGGATTTTTGTTAAATTAGGTCCCTTTTAGATGTTTTCATAACATGAAATAAAAGTAAGACCTTTTAAGATTTTCATAATAAAACCAAAACGAAAAACAACTTAAATTTGACAATTTTCATAAATTAAAAAGGACCAACATACTAATGTTTTATAAATCTAAACGAACTATGGAGACTGGTTCCATTTGATAGATAAGTAGGCACTTATAGATTGGCCACAAAAACAAAAACAAAAACAAAAATCCTTTTTAGGTTTTCTCAAAAATTAAAAAAGAAAAAAAAATTTGGGTGTTTTCACAACAATGAAAAATTATTTTTAGATATTTCGAAATAATTAAAACCCTTTTTAGTTGTTTTCATGAAAAGAAAAAATAGTTTTTTGGACTTTTTCACTAAAATAAAACTTCTTTTAGGACTTTTTTCATATAAAGATATAAAATATTTTCCTTATAGAGCTTTTTTTTCCATTAAAAGTAAAAAAAACAATACGGATTTCCTTGACTTTTTCTTCAAAAAATAAAGATTGAAAAACATAAAAGTCAAAATTAGATAGACATGTTCTTAACTTATTGACTTTTTTAATATATTAAAATTCCAAAGCCTATAAAACTTAGACAAGTCTTAGAGTTTAAAAGAGTAGCCATATAGGTCCGATGCATATCAGATTGGGGGGGAGGGGGGGATTGGTGGTGTGTGAATTGATCATGTTAAAAATTAATAATTTTTAGATTTAAATATTTTAAACTTTCCTCTTAATTTTGCGAAATAATGATGTGAAACAAATATATAATGGCAAAGTAAAAATGCAAAAATTAAAAGAGTAAGGGAAGAGAAGATCAGACAGCAATATATAGAGGTTTTTCCTTATGAATTAGTCCCCTCTTTCAGGTCCATACTAGGGATCCAGTTGTTTTTACCAGCTATGATTCATTATATCAAAAAAATTGAGAGTACAATCATACCAATCTTCCGGCAAAGTCTCACCATTGAGTTTGTTAATTATTCAAGCTAATCACCCAACTACAATGACTATCACTCTCAACTTAGATAATTGATCTCACAAAAATTAAATTGAGTAATATAGTTTCCCTCTACAATGTAAGTTCTGAGAAAAGTTCTAACTAGCAAAAAGAGAGTTTGCAAATAATACAATTGAGATCCAAATGCGATGGATTGATTTTTTTCTTGTTGTATTTGCTTTGGTGTAAGTTGATATCCTTTTATCTTCGTACTTGTAACATTCAAAAAGTTGTTGGGTGGATATCTTGACTTCAATAGATAAGATATGATTTCATGGATGTCTTATCTTTATAAATTTGAATTTAAAATTCCATAAAAAATCTTTGAAATTCGTCCAAGAATATGTCCATATCCTTTCCTTAATATTTCCAATAAAAAAATCTCTCAAAATCTTCCCAAATCTTATCCTATGATTATATAGATAGCATTAATCTTATTTGAACTTGAAATCTTTGTAGATAATGCTAAAATTTGTCATAAATATCCCCAAGATATTCTCCTATATAGATAAGCCTTCAAAAGATATGGTTGGTTGTGATGTCCTTTAGTTTGAGAAAGCTTTATCCCTATCCATATCTTTCAAAAAGATCCATCATTATCTACTTATATTCCTTGTAAATCTTACAAAAATATCCCGAAAAAATCCTTGCAATCTTGAAAAATTAAATCAATAACTTAACAAACTTTGATGAATATTATATTTGAACTTCATTAAAAAACCCCCATAATATTTTAATCAAACTTTGTGGAACACATCAAGCATATTACCCAAATATGCTTGAAAAGTGGGGCGGGTTTCAAAATCATCAAAAGTCCAATTTATTTTAGATTTTATGTAATTTTGGAAAATTTCGTGTCAAAATAGTGAAAGGTTCTGAAAAGGCTTTCAATTCTATTCAACATCTTTTGTTTTCAAATATTAAACTTCTAAAATAGCTTCTGATAGAATACTTGTTCAATATTTTCTTTCTAATAAACTTCTAAAATAACTTCTGACTATCTTAAACAACCTTTTTCAAAGTCCATAACTTTTGAAATACTTTATGAAAACTTTGTTAACTTATATAATTTGTTCCAAACTTTTTGAACATTCTTCTAACAAATTGTACTATTAATGTATTCTTATTATATGCTAACTTCTATCAAGCCTTTTCACCATAAAACCTCTTCAAATCATCTATAAATTACTTAAAACATTCTTTTTCATATCTAACAACTTATGTTTAATAAAGTAAGATCTTACAACCTATACACATTAAAGATAATCTTAACCTTTTTGTTATCATTAAAACTCATTTAGAGAGAACTCAACAAGCCTCCATACTTAGTAATCTTTGGTTTCACATAGGTTAGTAGTTGAATTGGAAATCAAACCACCATTTGATTGTCAATTCATTATTTATTTTTTTGACATAAGTTGTCAACAACTCCAACTTAAACAATTTTCAAAACTGAACATTTACGAAATCCCTATTGGAACTTCATTGAGTGTTCCATATTAAACAAGTGGAGTCTAATATTGTTTGAAACCTTTAGGAAGATAGGAGTAAAATTTGGGCTCGACATTAACCTAGTTTCTAATGTCTTATCAAAATTGTTAATGAATTCAATAAGTGCTTGGTTGCATGAAGTATTCATGTAAGTATCATGCGAGTATTGCATCATGCGTAGTCTACAGTAGTGATGAATAGATGACACTTGGTGGATGACAAGGAGAGAACGACATGGAGGAGATATAGACAATCTCAATATTTCAAATGCATAGGTTACAAATAAGGGAGACAAGTAAACCCTGCATGTTGACCTTGTAGTTTAGCAACAAAGGTTGAAACGTTTCTTAATTGCTCATTTCATCATTCATAAGTAGAGATGTCGCAATGAAATTTTGTTTCTTTGATCTTTGAAAAATCATCTCAAATGAGGAGGGGTAGCTAAATATGCATAGGCACTTGGACTTGATGACAACCATTGTATCATCTTAATAATTGATGAATGAGATAAAACAACCTTATTTAATGAGCTTGCTAAGAGTCTAAGGCTAATAGCCTTTCTTTTAAGTGCATAAGCTTGCGTGAGAAAGGTTGGACGAGGATAGACTAATCCAATTATCCTAATTTTGAGCCTATCAAACAAATCTCCATGTCATACCAATTATGGATTGGATTCCCTTGTTACCTAACCCAAGGATTCATGGTCAAATAAATAATGGTAATTACAAAAAATATTATTTGTGTTTTGATTAGTTTATAAACATATGACCTATGTTAATTTTTTTGATAAATAGGTGACTTGAGTTTTATACAAAATTATTAATATAATTAATTACTTAGAAGGATATATGTTAGAGTTTTATTGGTTTAAAAAAATAATTTAATAAAAATATTACTAAATAGAATTAAATAAATAAAATATTTAATTATTTTTAAATAAAATTGAAAAAAAAAAAAAGAGTAAAATTAATTTTTATGACCAAGAAAATATTCATGTGTCATGTTAAAATTATTAAATAATATTTACACTTTTATATAAAACTCATGTCACCTATTTGTCAAAAAATTAACATAGTCATGTTTTTACAAATTAGTAAAATGCGGGTAAGGTTTTTGTAATGAACCCAATAAATAATGGCTTAACCAATATTTTAATATAATAATTTTAGCCCTATATATATTTTTTTTTCCCTTGACACAAATCCTTTAGACATATGAAGTCAAAGTGTTTTAGGCATTAATTTATGTATGAATAGTAGGTAGCTGCTAATGTATAAGTGCAAAAAAGTGACTAATACTGCTAATGCACTCACATAGCTAAAGATTTTACTCTATTAAAATGTTACAATTTATGAGCTGATGCTAGTGCTACAAGTGGCTTCTAGAGTAGGGATGAGCACACGAAACTTAGTGCGATGACTTAAAGAGAATGATAAAGAGTAGGCAAAAACAATTTTAGTGTCTCAAATGCACAACTGATAGACAAGTAAGCCAATAGAACATCACGTGTTGACATTGTAGTTCTTGAGTAACAAAGATTGAAAACTACCTTAATTATTTATTTGATCCTTAAAGTAGGGACTTCATAGCGGAAAAACATTTATCTGATTATAGAAAAATTATCCAAATGAGGAGGGAAGACTAAGTATTAATAGACAATTAGACTTGATGACAAATGAGTTAGATTGTCGTAATGACTGATAGATGAGATGAAGCAACCTCATCCCATAGTTGCTAAGGGCTCAAGCCCAATGGCCTTCTTCCTTAGTGCATGAGCATGTATGAGAAAGGTTAAAGGGAGATAAATTGGTCCATCGATTCCTATTCTAAGCAAATCTCCAAAGTTATCTAATTATGGACCAAACTTCACTTCTGTCACTTAACCTAAAAGTCAAGTTTACTAAAAAGAAATTGCAAATTACCCAGCTTAACTTATGCTAGGTGTGGCATCCCTTGAATTTTCAAAGTACACTTTTAGACCCTTTTAACTTTCAAAAGTTGGTACAATTAAGGATTATTAACATTTTAAAACAAAAATAACAAGAATTGCAAATTACCTTTTGTGTCAAATGTTGAAAGTTTAAAGGGTCCAAAATTGCACTTTAAAAATTTGAGTGTAAATCCTCACCAAGGTAAAAGTTTGAGAGGGATATATTGCAATTTTCCCTTAAGCAAACAATAGGCTTAGTCTAATATTTTATTATAACAATTTTAGCCCTCCACACACCATCAATGTGTAAAAGTCTAGTATCTCCTTCCTCCGGGGTTCTACTAATGATTCAAAATGGAGCTTTGTAGAATAATGAGGATCAAATAGTTAGTAATCTAAGTAGTTACCTGGGTCTCCAAACTATTTAGGGAAGACCCAAAAGTGCAGCTCTAACACAATTAAAAAGAACATAACATAATAATACAAGGATGGAAGAACCCGTAACTTTCTTTTGAGATCAGGAGATTAGAATTAAGTTGGCATACATCATACCTTCTAATGCCATTAACTTTTCCAATTGTTGTAAACATGTGACAATTTTGTATTAGTCCAAAATTATTAAATAAATAAATAAAATAATTACATAAATTTGAGAAAATTAAAATAATAAAAAAAATCCCAAATGTAGCATTGCAACAACTTTATATGATAAGGCATGCCACACATTGCTTTCCTTTAAGACCTTTAAGAGCATCACTCAAATCTAATCCCTACATTCCTAAATCACCAGACAAGGTCTCACCCATACCCGCTTTGTAATATCTTCCCTTACCACTTAAGTCTTTGAACTTGCCACGCCTATAAGCTTAGGTCATGCCCTTGCAGGAATACATTCTTGAGGATGGGGTGAATGAGTGTTTAGACAATTTCAATAGTTCAATTAGACGATATTCCATTTTCGGGGTTAGTGATGTCGCTATGAAGGTGCTTGTTAAAATGGCTCATGTTAGACATAATAATTAAAGTGCTAAATATTAGAAGAAAATAAAATTGTTGAATGAAAGCTGGAATTAAAGTAAGCTTTCATTATGACAAATTGAATCCTAACTGCCTTTTACGTGCTTTATGAAGGAGTCACATATAATTCATGAACTAAGCAAGAAGATGGATCCTTCATTTGGGATTATCTTTTAGATGTTGAATGGGGATAAAGTTCATTCCTTTATGGAATATCTAAGACTTAAAGTTTAAGTTCAATGCAAGATGAAACTCAAAAATTAATAAATGATTTGTTAATTAATAATTTCATTCCTAAAATTCTACATTTTTTTTCAATTTTCATATCTTTATTGGGAGATTACTTCTTGCTTATCTATCATTTTGAAAAAAAATTACATAAATACAAATTCGACAAAAAAAATTACACAAATACCAATGTTATATCACATATTGGACATGCAATATGCATGTAGCAATTTTGTATCGCACTTTAGAAATGAAATATACGTGTAGTGGTTATGTGCCGCATTCCTAAATGTGATTGTAAGGAGCCTGCTCCAAGTGCGTAAAGCATTTAGTTATGCTCACATATCGCCTCTAAGCATTATGTGCAAAGCATTTCAATATTGAGTAGGTTTCTAATTAAGTTTTAATTTGAGAAATTGTTATTAATTTTTATAAAAATTCAAGTAGAGTGTCATCTATTTATCCATGATTTGTGTTTATCAAGACATATAAAATTGTACATGTTTGAAAATAAATTCTGTAAATTATTTACAAATATCATCTACAAGGCCTATCAAGTAAGTATAATTTGATGAGAAAACTTTTGGACTTGAAGGTCCATAAGCAAGTCGAAACAAAGGTATTTATTAGATGATTAGTTACAGTCATCAAGTTCATATAAAACAAATAAATAAAACTCTTTCGCAAAAACCATAAAACCCATGTCTCTACATCGCCATGTAATCATGTCATCCACATATCTCGTTCCCCATCAAATCACTAGTAAGACCTAAAGAGTTAATAAATGACCTGCAAAGCCTAGTACACAATAAGACAAGCACACACACGCATGTCATACGCTCCTAATCTAATGCAAAAATCAAGGTTTAGAATATTTAATTTAAAGTCCTCAAATAAAGTATCCCCCACATCTCAAAATTACCAACACACATAAGAGTACCCATGACTCCTGCTAAACGAAAGGGGTAAAGGTTCCCTCACTGGATCACATACCAAAAAAGGGGATTCAACAAGTCCCCATAACTTATTGAAAAAGAAAAGAAGAAGTAGTCTTGTACGAATCAATCCCACATAAACAACCATCAATTACCACGGTCTATTGCGACATTTTATGCAAGAGCCCATACCCCCACATAACTCCATTGCAACTTCGTACGGGCTCCTAATTGACCATCTAGTTTTGAAATATCCCCTATGGACTACCAACTTATCCTTACCATGCACTCCATAGGGGTCTAGGCGCCTATAGCTATCATATCATCCTAAAGTTGCGATCAAGCTTGCAACCTAGTTCGGGGTGCCATTCTTAGAGTAAGTGCTTAAGTAGTAACCAACACTCAATTAAGCCAAGTTTAAATTCTTCGCTTGCTTATTAATACTACCCTAACAAGTAACACACAATCACTGCATATCTGTCGGTTGATCTATGCATACTATCCCTTTCTAAACTGGATATATAATAATTGCCCATAATTGAAATCGAGAATTGGTTTAAGATTTATTACCTTTATTTCATTTGTGTTATTTGTTACGTCTAGGTTACTTTAGTTTAACTATATCCATTCAAAGATAATGTTTAAGGGGCCATTGTTTCATTTATTCAAGTTATTTAGTTAATTATGTAGGTTAGGGTCGGTTTTGGGGCTTAAGTTAACCAACCCTTAGTAGGCTATACCTTGTGGGTCTCAATTCTAAAACCTTGAAGAATAGGCTCCCATAGTCCACTAATCTCGTTTAGTTCTTAGTATCCTACTCCAATTATTGAGTATGAATTACTTTCATTTATGTGAGGCATTTGGATTAAATGTGTTTGGATGATGTACATTATGAATGGGTCATCAGTACTTACTAAATATGTATTTTGAAGTCTTAGAAGGTTATTAAGGTTAAGAGAAGAACTTGGTCAAGTTTCATGTGATTCAGGCGAGAATTGACAAAGTTAAGAGGGGGCTAGAAAAGAACACAAATGGTACATGTCACGTCCCGAAGGGTACCCTAAATGTGGCAGCCCACCATATATAATATCAAGACTCAAGAATGACTGCCTTAGTCACGCGAAAGTCTTAGTATCACATGTAAGGCGTCTAGTACAATAATAGGAGACGCTTTTGGGAAGTATAGTCTAAGCAAGTAAAAGTGAACATACAAGAATCCAAAAATAAAATATATTATAGAATTAATAACCAAAGGTCTATTAAATGATTTCTTAGGGGCATACCCCTGCTAAATCCCAAAGATTGAAATCTTCAAGTAGATTTCCTCCAAAAGCTTCAAAAGAATACTTATGCGAATATGAGGAGACCTCGGATACAAAATTAGGTGTTCTTGAGAATACAAATACCTATAGGGGCGTAAGGTTATGGGCTTAGTGAGTAAATCCCAAAAATTCATACTCGAAGTAAAATATCAACCAAGTTTATTAGTCAAGTAAATGGAATGCAACAAATACATGAGTATACAAGACATATGACTTTCCGAGAATCATATGTTGAATGAATTACACCCTTCATTTGAGGTTAGGTATTCAGGCCAATTATAGCCATGACATTTAAAACACTTTTATAGATCTTATCGGCTCCTATATGCCATAAAAAAATTTGTAGTTATTACAGGCTCCTACTAGCCACCAATTTATATAGTTCTTACCGGCTCCTACTCACCACTTACATGATATACTGGTTATGCCTACCACTACTATTATACACTTGTCCGACCAATTGTATAGTAGTGAATGTAATGTGACTTAACATATGGAGTGCATGCATAATTTCTTAATCATAGTCTGGTCATTTTGTTTAATTTCTTTCAACGTGAGCAGCCAATTTCAAACACTTCAAGATAATAATATACATACAACTTTATTACAAACAAATCATCTTTCGATATACTTAATATTCTTTCAACATATTATCATACGACTTCATTTGATTTTGCCTAAATTCTAATGCAACTAAATTTACAAGCACAATCATAAGTATGAAAAACAACGGTGTAAACTCATTCAGCCATGATGACACCTTTCTTGAAATGGATGAGTCATCGGGATTTCCACTAATGATAGTAATCTTCGGGATATGAACAATCCTTCTCGAGATCACCTAATCAAGAAGAAACCTAAAATGAGTATTCTTTTTTATTCTATGATACTAATAAGGAATTATGTTATAAGATCGTTAAAATTCGTATAGAGAAATTCTATCTTAAAATGGCCATAACTTGGTCATTTTAACTGGAATTGCACATATAATATATCGTTTTCCACCTATTCAAAAGATCTATCCAATTCTAAAATTATTTTCATCAAACTAAGTCGTTTGAGCTCTGAAACAGTGGTGATCATATTTACCACGAATTTTACAAACTTACTTTCTTCTTTTTATAAAGCTTGAATCAAAGAGATAGATATTATAATAGTTGTAAGACCTTTAACAAGTATATATACATATTTGTCTACTCATGTTAAATGCATGAAATCAATGAAGTTGTCTCAACTATAAATTTTTGGTAAAAGTAAAGTCTTCTAAAACTTTTGAAATTTCCCTCTTAGTTTGCTAAAACTTTCTTAAGTCATTTTGAAAGGGGTATTTTCTTAATTCTATTTTCTTAAATTTTGAAAGAATGACTTCCACTTTCTAATTTTATTATAGCTTAGTTTCTAATTCTTTTGAAAGTAGTAATTCTATATTTTAAAGAAGTGGTTTACTATGTTATTCATCAATTCTATTTTTTTTTATGAAAGGAAATTTCTTGGTGTTTATCAAACTGGTCTTTTTGAATGATGAAAAGTGAAGTTTTAGTAAAACTTTTTATTTAAACAAGAATTTGAAATCTCTTAATCTTAGAGAATACTTTTTCAATAAATGTGTATTTTCTAAGAATTCCTCTTTTCTTTAGTTTCTAACTTCTATTATGAGCTCCACTAATTTCTTAGAAAAGATATACTAAGTTGATTCCTTAAGTTTTCATAGAAAAATTGTTTCTTTCATGACAATATTTATTTTTGGAGAAGAACTTCTATTTTAAGAAAACTTTTCTTCTTTTTATTTTGGAGACAAAATCATTATGTTCATGCATGATCATGAAATGGAATTATGAAAACATAGAAAAACATAATGATAATAAAATAAACAAGTAAATAAATATATCAAGTATTGGGAACCTTAGCTTCATCAAGGTATCCCGAGACTAAGAATGGACTAGTCCCAAAAGAAAAATAAGAAAAGAAAGCAAATATATTGCTTTGACTTGATGAGGACAAGTCTAAGACTAGAGACTAGTCTTAAAATAGCATGAAGTAAATAAATAAATTGCATTACTTGGAAGTAAATAAATAATAATGAGCTTATATGCTCTAAAGATTATATATTAGTACATAATTATATCTAATTACATATATATAAAGGATCAACATGAAATCAAAGCATGAGCAAAAATAAAATAACAACATAGAAATACCTGAATATAATTTCATGAACAAGAACAATATATGAACATAGTGTAGCTTCCATAACATTAAGTTTAGAAAACTCACACCATGGTCATGGAAAGTTACATGACATGGTAAGAGAAATCTTAAAGAAAATTTATTACCAAAAGGTTTTGTAGAAGAAGAAGAAGGTTTTGTGAGAGAATTTTGAGAGAGATTTGGGATAGTAATTGAGAGGGGATTTAGAGAGAGTTTTGGGATGAAATTTATGAGTAGAAGATGTGTGAATGAAGTGAAAGAGGAGGGGGGTATTTATAGGAAAATGTGGAATGATTTTTGAGTGATTTAATTAAAGAAAAATTGAAATAAAATAGAGGAAGAGGGAGAGGAAGTAGCGCCGGCGAAGGAGAGAGAGAAGAGAGGGAGATGTAATTTTTTGGATTTTTGTGTATTAAAAGTAATAATTTGTAAAATAGATATGATATAAAGTTATTGGAAAGGTAAAAAGTAAAGATAATAGGTTATGGTGTTATAACAGTAGGTGTTCGAAAAAATAGAGATAGATTAATTGTATAGCATAGTAATGAATAGTATAATGTAAAGTAGATGTGACTAGTAAAATATCAGTAGTAAGAAAATATGCGTATAATTGCGATATCTGATGTTTTTAATTACCGAAAAATTACGAAACTGATAATTTTGAAATCCTTATATTTAATTGGTCCTATCAGTATTATCGGAATATTTTTATTACTCCAAGCTCCGGGACACGATTTTTGAGAAATAATCTCGTTTGAGTCCGAAGGACACTCGGATTTGGCAAATATGATATTTTTATATAACCTAAAGCTATTACGAACTGTTATCATTAATTATTCCAACTTCATTTGTAGGGCTAAAGAAAATAGGAATGCCGGATCTAAAATATAAGTTTTGTACTAGACTTTTGTTGACCTTTAAGGTTTCGGTTGACTTTCAATTCTAAGATTAAACTTAAAATTAATCGAAAATTTTAGGGGTTTACAACCTACTCCCCTTAAAGAAGTTTTGTCCTCAAAACTTGAAAGTCGTACCTGAAACTTCAAAGAGATTTGGATATTTCTTTCGGATCTCATCTTTGGCTTCCCAAGTAGCCTCTTCTTGCGAATGATTCCTCCATAATACCTTGACATATCGAATTTCCTTATTTCTCAACTTTTGAACCTTTTGATCCATAATTTGAACTGAGTGTTCCTCATAAGTCAGGTTCTCCTTCAGCCTTACTAGTTGAAGCTCTACAATCCGATCAGGGTCGGAGATATGCTTTCTTAATACTAAGACATGGAAGACATTATGCACTTCTGATAGGTTTGGTGGCAACGCCAAGCGATAAGCTAGATCTTTTACTCGTTCGAGGATCTTGAATGGTCCGATATATCTTGAGCTTAGCTTTCCTCGAGCCCGTACACGATTAATACTCTTTATCAGATTCACTTTTAGATACACATGATTGCCAACGTTAAACTCAAGAATTCATGTTTTTGATCTGCCTAACCTTTCTGTCTATCCTGGGCCTCTTTCATCCTTTGTTGAATAATCCTGACTTTGTCTGAGGCATCTTGGATGAGATCTGGTCCAATTATCAACTTTTCCACATCATCCTAAAATAGAGGTGATATGCACCTTCTTCCATACAAAGCTTCTTACGGTGGCATCTTAATTGTTGAATGATAGCTGTTAGTTGTAAGCAAATTCTACCAGAGGTAAATACGCTTCCCAGCTTCCCTTGAATTCCATAACACATGCTCTCACATATGTCTTCCAAGGTCTAGATAGTTCGCTCTGATTGTCTATCTGTTTGTGGATGATAAGTTGTACTAAAATGTAACTTAGTTCCCATACACTTCTGAAGACTCATCCAAAATTTTGACACGAATTGGGGATCTCGATCTAATACAATTCCTGCTGGAACTCCATGTAGTCTCACAATCTCCCTTACATATAGCCAAGCCAACTTCTCCATCGAGCAGGTCATGTTGATGGGGATGAAGTGTGCTGACTTAGTAAGTCGATCCACAATTACCCATATGGCATCATACCCAGCTGATGTTCGGGGTAAGCCACATACGAAATCCATTGTAATTTGATCCCATTTCCATTTTGGTATGGTCAATGGTTTCAAAGTCCTCCTGGCCTTTGGTGTTCAATCTTTACTTGTTAGCATGTGGAACACTTCATTACGAATTCAACTACATCTCTTTTTATACCATTTCACCAAAAGCGACTTTTAAGATCTTGGTACATCTTGGTACCACCGGGGTGCATGGTATATCCCGAGTTATGTGCCTCACTCATAATTTCCTTTTTCATTTCCTCATCACTTGGTACATATAATCTTCCCTTCATTTTTACTACATCCTCCTCATCTATTTCAAAATCATCATACTTTCCTCCTTGTATCTCACGTTTTAACTTTTGTATAACTTCATCATATCGCTGCGATTCCTTGATTCTATCTATCAGAGTTGGCTCCATTACTAAATGAGAAATTTCTATTTCCACACTTTGTCCCATAAATTCCATGCTTAATCTCTCGAATTCCTTTATAAGTTCTTTTTGGGTTGTGAGCATGGTTGTGACTTCTCCGTGGTTCTTTCGACTAAAAGCGTCTGCTACCATATTCACTCTTCTAGGGCAATAGTTTATTCCAAGATTATAGTCTTTGATCAAATCCAACCATCTTCTTTGCCTCATATTCAATTCCTTTTGTGTAAATAAATACTTGAGGCTCTTATGGTTCGTACAAATCTCGCATCTTTGTCCATATAGGTAGTGCCTCCAAAGCTTGAGAGTGAAGACAACTGCGGCTAATTCAAGGTCATGTGTCGGGTAATTTTATTCATGCGGCCTCAACTGTCGTGCAGCATAAGCAATTACCTTCCCTTCTTGCATAAGCACGCATCCCAAGCCATTCTTTGATGCATCACTATAGACGGTATATGACTTTTCCAGATCAGGTAGGTTTAAAATTGGAGTAGATACCAACCGTTGCTTTAACTCCTGGAAACTTTGTTCTCTCTTCTCATTCCAAATAAACTTTTCATTCTTCTAGGTCAACTGAGTTAGTGGCTTGGCCATTTTTGAGAAATCTTGCACGAACTTTCTGCAATAGCCAGCTAATCCAAGGAAACTTCTAATCTCAGTTACCATCCTTGGTTGTTTCCATTCCATTACTACTTTAATCTTTCCAGGATCTATTGATATTCATTTCCTCGAGATAACATGTCCTAGAAAAGATATTTGGTCCAACCAAAAGTTACACTTGGATAATTTGGCATATAACTTGTGTTTCCTTAAGGTTGTAATGCTATTCTTAGATGTTCTTTGTGTTGCTCCCGTGTTTTAGAATAGACCAAAATATCATCAATGAAGACAATCACGCACTTATCCAAGAGCGGCTTATATACCCGATTCATCAAGTTCATGAAAGTAGCTGATGCGTTAGTCAATCCAAATGGCATAACCATGAACTCATAGTGTCCATACCGAGTTCTGAAAGCGGTTTTTGACACATCCTCTGGTTTAATCCTTAGCTGGTGGTATCCTAATCGCAAGTCAATGTGTGAGAACACACTTGCTCTTTGCAGTTAGTCAAAGAGATTGTCAATCCTTGGCAATGGATACTTATTCTTTATAACAACTTTATTGAGTTCTCAGCAATCAATACATAACCTCATCGATCCATCCTTCTTCTTTATGAATAATACCGAAGCTCCCCAAGGTGAGACACTTGGTCTAATGAATCCTTGGTCAAGCAATTCTTGTAATTGCTTTTTAAGTTCTTTGAGCTCAATGGGTGCCATTCTGTATGGTGCCTTGGATATAGGTTCTGTCTTTGGCATCAAATCGATCTCGAAATCGATCTCTCGTTTTGGGGGTAACCCAAGCAATTCTTCCGGAAAAACATCGAAGAACTCATTAACGATGGGGATGTCGTCAATGTTAGGCCTTTCCTTATCTTCTTCCGTACTTCCCACATAACCTTTAACTCCTTCCTCAACTTCTTCAATTAGCTCGAACGAACTTAACTCCAATCTTTTAGAAGCTGTGGATTCTCCTAAAAACGTAGCTTTCTTCCCGTCTTGTCCTATGAATTCCACCTTCTTATTTCTACAATCTACCTTTACTTCTACCATGGACAACCAACTCATTCCAAGAATCACTTCGTACTTACTGATTTCTACTACTATAAGATCGATAGTTGCCTCATGGCCTTATATCTTCATGGGCAATTCCTTATTATTTCTTTGGTAGTTACTACACTACCAGTGGGGGTTTTTATACGAAAACTTATTGTGGTTGTGGTGATGGGTAAATCGGTCTTCAAGGCTATACTAGTAGCGATAAAGGAATGTGTTGCACTGGTATCGAAGAGGGTATAAACGGTCAGGTCCCCTATTTATATGGTTCCTGTGTTCAAGACACGTGTGTTACTATTCTTATTGTCTTTATAAGGTTTCCTAGACATCTATCACTTTCCAACACACATCATATCTTTATACTTAACAGATATCAAAACAAGCAGATATTTATAGGTTAAGGCTAACCTGTAACCAAGCTATAGTCATTCTCCTCTCCATGGTCTAGGGCAGCCAACTCTACTCCTTCTTTAGCATCTTCTTCACAAACCCATTGCCCTTTAAGGTTGTAAATTCTCAGCCCGTGCATAGATGATGTTGAACAACTTCTGCTTCCATTCCCACTCCTTGTCGAGGTAAGTCCTCTTGAAGATCCAATAGGTTGATTCGTTATGGATTTCCTTTGGGGACACTCTTTGCAAAATGTCCTGTTTGCTTGCATACGAAACAAGTCGTAGAAGCTTTCTTTGGGTAATGTGGAATCTTATGGCTTGGGTTGTCACAGAAATAACATTTGTTCTGGAGAAGGGGGCATCTCTTCGAGTAGTGCGCTCCTTTGCATTTCCAACAACTTACTGCTGCCTTGGAAATATCCTTTTGTCTACTGCAATTTCCCTTAAAGTGGCTAATTGGTTAAAACCTCTTAGAAGGGAAATTGAAGCTTGTTCCTGGTTGAAATTTTCTTCTAAACACATGCACTATCTTCTTCAAAGTTCCAGCTTTCCTTTTCTTGGCCCCTCCAACAATTCTTGCTCTTTTAACCAGTTTTCTGAAGGTGCAGATGTCAAACTCTTCTAACCACATCCTCAAGTCCTCATTTAACCCATTTAGGAATACTTATTGTTTAAGCTCTTCACTATACTTATAGGAATCAAGAGCATACTGTAGGAGTCGGTTGAACTCCATCTCGTATTGTTCTATGGATCTTCCTTTTCGAGACATGTGCAAGAAATCCACACTATATCTCACTGTTAAACTTCTAAGAAAATAGTTTTCTAGAAACTCATTTCGAAACATATCCCAGGTGATGGGTGGTGGCAATTCCCTATTCTTGGACTCCCACCAGACTCGAGCATTAAACCTCAACATATAGGTACCATAGCTTATTCGAAGATGATAAGGAACTTCATAAGCAGCAAAAGATCATTCTATCTTTGCAAGCCAATCCTCCGCTTCATCTGGTTTCCTAAAAGCTCTGTCAAAGTAACGGTTACTTTTGATGAAATCTAAGAGTGAAATTCTGTATGATCGGGTGGTGGTGAAGGCGGCAAAGGTGCTGTATGTGATTGAGCATCAGGTGTTGTTGGTCCGTGTACAAATACTTGAGGTGCCTGCTGGGATGGTGCTTGAGCTAGTGTTAGTGGTGGCATGTTCATCTGTTGTTGTTGAACTAATACATTAAGAAGCTGTGTTAATTGACTAAGAGTTGCTTGGAGATCACCTTGCGGATTCGGGCGCGGGGCCATAAGGGGCACTTCTGGTTGGTTAACTTCTTCAAGCGGATTGTTTGATACCCCCCTTACCTTCGATCATCCTCTTCTAGGTCAGCTGTTTTAATTTGTTTACGTAAATACTAGATTATTAAGTTTCTTAAGTTACGGAAATTGTGGGAGTTTTCAAAGAAATAAACATGTAAAGAGAAATATCATATAAAAGAAGTTTAAGCAATTAAATCAAGAGATGAAATTTGTTTAAACCAAAATACTTAAAGAGCATCCAAGGGCATGAAATCCCGTACATAAAGAAATCAAGGCTTGCAAAAGAAATTCAAAATACAACAATATTTAAACACCTTTCTGAAAACATAAATTAAACTACTAATCGATCCTATATCTTAGGTCATTTTGGTTACAAAATTCTTATTGGACACGGGATTGCTTAGGTGGATCCTTTTTCCTTCCTTCTTTGGTCTTTTCTTCATGGTGAGGGGGTCATATCATGGTGGTTAGGGCTAGAAGTCGTCCTTGGCCTTTTAGCTACGAATAGCTTCAAGTAGTTTCGGACCGTCATTCATTTTCCTTTGCGGGAGGGTCGATTCCTAGACGTGCTTGGCCCCCTTTGATCATACTCCATCTGTGATGCATGCTCTCCATCAGATACTTCCATCACTTCATCCTCAGTCAGGTCTCTTATTGGGGGAATGTGAGATCGGCTTCGATTCGAGATGTTCCCATTTGGGGTTGGTTCAACAGGCCATCCGAAATCTTGATTGACTTCCTGATGGTTGGAAACATCCTCGTCCCATCCATGATTCACTGGCAGCTCTCCATTCTCCGTTCCTTGATTCATATCTCCCCCCCATTTGACTTGTTCATGCATTTCTCCTTCCGGTGATGGTGGTGGAGGTGGTTCATTACGGTGTGGCCACAAATTCCGATATACTCCGTACCAAAAGAAGTAGGATTCTTCGTCTGCTCATCCTCAATCGATGTGATCTGCTAGCTCATCGTGGGCATAGATATATAACAAGCCTATGGAATTCTAAGTTCGAAAATCGGGGAAAACTGGACGTCCTTCGTTTCGAAAATGAACGTAGCTTCTTGGTGCATAGGGGTGTGATTGTAGTGACACATGAGTCGTTCCATACCACAAATAACTTCTAAGTTTGTCCAATTTGTGCGTCTTATGGCATCATACCTTACCCCATCTATCACATGGTCCCATATAGAGTCACGGAGTCCTCTTCTCCACATGTTATACATCTCTCGAGCGGACCTAGGTCGTCTAACTAGGGCAAACTCCTCACATAGGCTCCTTACTTTCAACCGGTAGTCCACAAGGGTTTCATCATTTCTTAAGTTCAAGCATTGGGCCTTAGCTCTAACTTCTCTAAGAGTAAGCTATAAAAGACAAGGGAGGTCATTAAGTTTCCTTTTTGAAAATTTCTAAACTTATCTAACTTATCTAAGTCTTTTCTTAATTTTTAAACATATCTATATTTTTCTTCTCTAGATTAATTCCTATTACCTTTATTCCTTTATACTTGTTGCTCTGATACCAAGTTAAACTGTCACGCTCCGAAGGGTACCCTAAACGTTGCAGCCCGCCACATATAATATCAAGACTCAAGAATGATTACCATAGTTACGCGAAAGTCTTAGTATTACATGTAAGGCGTCTAGCACAGTAATAGGAGACACTTTTGGGAAGCATAGTCTAAGCAAGTAAAAATGAACATACAAGAATCCAGAAATAAAATATATTATAGAATTAATAACCAAAGGTCTATTACATGATTTCTTAGCGGCATACCCTTGCTAAATCCCAAAGATCGAAATAGTCTTTACAATATTTAAATTTCAAAGGAATTCTAATCTAAATCTTTAAGTAGATTTCCTCCAAAAGCTTCAAAAGAATACTTACGCGGATATGAGGAGACCTTGGATATAAAAATAGGTGTTCCTGAGAATGCAAATACCTATAAGGGCATAAGCTTACGAGCTTAGTGAGTAAATCCCAAAAATTCATACTCGAAGTAAAATATCAATCAAGTTTATTAGTCAAGTAAATGGAATGCAACAAACACATGAGCATACAAGACATATGACTTTCCGAGAATCATATGTTGAATGAATTACACCCTTCATTTGAGGTTAGGTATTCAGGCCAATTATAGCCATGACATTTAAAACACTTTTATAGATCTTATCGGCTCCTATATGCCATCAAAAATTTGTAGTTATTACAGGCTCCTACTAGCCACCAATTTATGTAGTTCTTACCGGCTCCTACTCACCACTTACATGATATACTGGTTATGCCTACCACTACTATTATACACTTGTCCGACCAATTGTATAGTAGTGAATGTAATGTGACTTACATATGGAGTGCATGCATAATTTCTTAATCATAGTCTGGTCATTTTGTTTAATTTCTTTCAAGTGAGCAGCCAATTTCAAACAC
Organism: Combretum micranthum; assembly: GCA_024138025.1. Classification (NCBI taxonomy): domain Eukaryota; kingdom Viridiplantae; phylum Streptophyta; class Magnoliopsida; order Myrtales; family Combretaceae; genus Combretum; species Combretum micranthum. The sequence goes on along the minus strand of JAMXBD010001723.1, from coordinate 222,563 downwards.
TTCAAGATAATAATATACATACAACTTTATTACAAACAAATCATCTTTCGATATACTTAATATTCTTTCAACATATTATCATACGACTTCCATTTGATTTTGCCTAAATTCTAATGCAACTAAATTTATAAGCACAATCATAAGTATGAAAAACAACGGGGTGTAAACTCATTCAGCCATGATGACACCTTTCTTGAAATGGATGAGTCATTCGGGATTTCCACTAATGATAGTAATCTTCGGGATATGAACAATCCTTCTCGAGATCACCTAATCAAGAAGAATACCTAAAATGAGTATTTCTTTTTTATTCTATGATACTAATAAGGAATTATGTTATAAGATCGTTAAAATTCGTATAGAGAGAAATTTTATCTTAAAATGGCCATAACTTGGTCATTTTAACTCGGAATTGCGCATATAATATACCATTTTCTACCTATTTGAAAAGATCTATCTAATTCTAAAATTATTTTCATCAACTAAGTCGTTTGAGCTCTGAAACAGTGGTGATCAGATTCACCACGAATTTTACAGAACTTACTTTCTTCTTTTTATAAAGCTTGAATCAAAGAGATAGATATTATAATAGTTGTAAGACCTTTAATAAGTATATATACATATTTGTTTATTCACATTAAATGCATGAAATCAATGAAGTTGTCTCAACTATAAATTTTTTGTAAAAGTAAAATCTTCTAAAACTTTTGAAATTTCCCACTTAGTTTGCTAAAACTTTCTTAAGTCATTTCGAAAGGGGTATTTTCTTAATTCTATTTTCTTAAATTTCGAAAGAATGACTTCCACTTTCTAATTTCCTTATAGCTTAGTTTCTAATTCTTTTGAAAGTAATAATTCTATATTTTAAAGAAGTGGTTTACTATGTTGTTCATTAATTCTATTTTTTTTAATAAAAGAAAATTTCTTGGTGTTTGTCAAACTAGTCTTTTTGGATGATGAAAAATGAATTTTTAGTAAAACTTTTTATTTGAACAAGAATTTGAAATCTCTTAATCTTAAAGAATACTTTTTCAATAAATGTGTATTTTCTAAGAATTCCTCTTTTCTTTAGTTTCTAACTTTTATTATGAGCTCCACTAATTTCTTAGAAAAGATATACTAAGTTGGTTCCTTAAGTTTTCATAGAAAAATTATTTCTTTCATGATAACATTTATTTTTGGAGAAGAACTTCTATTTTAAGAAAGTTTTTATTCTTTTTCTTTTTGAGACAAAATCACTATGTTCATGCATGATCATGAAATATAATTATGAAAACATAGGAAAAACATAATGGTAATAAAATAAACGAGTAAATAAATATATCAAGTATTGAGAACCTTAGCTTCATCAAGGTATCCCGAGACTAAAAATGGACTAGTCCCAAAAGAAAAATAAGAAAAGAAAGCAATTATATTGATTTGACTTGATGAGGATAAGTCTAAGACTAGAGACTAGTCTTAAAATAGCATGAAGTAAATAAATAAATTGCATTCCTTGGAAGTAATATATAACAATGAGCTTATATGCTCTAAAGATTATATATTAGTACATAATTATATCTAGTTACATATATATAAAGGATTAACATGAAATCAAAACATAAGCAAAAATAAAATAACAACATAGAAATACCTGAATATAATTTCATGAACAAGAACAATACATGAATATAGTGTAGCTTCAATAACATTAAGTTTAGGAAACTCACACCATGGTCATGTAAAGTTACATGACATGGTAAGAGAAATCTTAAAGAAAATTTCTTACCTAAAGGTTTTGTAGAAGAAGAAGAAGGTTTTGTGAGAGAATTTTGAGAGAGTTTTGGGATAGTATTTGCTTGATATCGCATTTTACATCTAGAACTTGACACAAAATAATATTTTTTTCTCTAGTGATCAATTTGAGCTATAAAGTCAAAACGATGTATGCAATTGAGTGGATGTATGATAAATCAAGAGTCATGTTTGTGATTGCACCATTTAGTACTTTCCTAGGTTACTAGTTCACCATATTTCTCATTGAGAATCTTAGTTGGTTTAAATTCCAACTGATAGGATATTGTTATAAAAATTATAAATTTGAAATGTAGAAATTAAGGCACCAAAAGCCTAAATTCTTCTTGTTGGTCCTAAATGAGTAACCAAGAGAGGAGGTGAATTGGTTATGAATAAATTTTTTAAACCTTTTCTTTCTAAAATTGTTCGCAATCCCAATTAGTTAATCAATGATATATGGAATTTTGAATTCACTTTGCAAACACAATCAAAATAAATAATAAGTACACCTCATGCATCAGTCATCCCTTTTAACTCCAAGCCGAAGACTTAGTATTCTATACCGATATGTTCCACTATATTCGGTCAAAGTTGAGAGTACAAACAGTACACTAATACAATGGAGTCAATTCCTCTACTCAGCCTATCTAGCTTACCAAGCTAATTACTAATTTATAGAGTTATTTGTCACTCCCTCTTGCCATCAAATCTCACAAAAATGCAAAGCAAATAAAGGAATATAAGAATATGAAGGTTCCTCCCAAACAAATTAGTGCAAAGTTGCAAAGGAAATTTCTATGAGAAAATTGTAAGCTTTACTCGGACCCTCTGAGTTATCCTTTAAGTAGGTCTATCACGAAAATAAAGTAAGAGCCATTTTTCTTGATAGAGAAGAGTTTCGACTTTTCTCTCTTTTTTCTTATATATTTGATATGGGCACATGATAATCCTTTTATATGAAGCTTTTCCAAAATTTGAATCCTTAAAAATAATATAAAGTTTGAATTTTTTTACTGTTGGAGATGGATAAACTTGAGAAATATAATCCAACAAATTCTATAATATTTTTCTGATATTCTTCTACTATAATTTGAATCCCCCTACTAGTATGAGCTTTAAATATCATTATTTGAATCTTTAAATTCAAATTTCTTGTTATCTTGAAGCTTCCCTCGAAATATAGAGTAATCATTAAAAAAAAAATCCATTATTTAAAAAATTCAACCAAAATAAATCTCCATAATTTTCTCCTGATATTTACTTTTAAATTTGCATTAAATTAGCTTAATCTTCATCCTAAAATATATATTTATAACATCCTTTTAATTTGAAACTAAAGTCCCAAAAATTTCTCTCTTATCCCTTATTTTTAGGACAATATCTTGCTTTCATATTCTTTTTGAAACTTCAACTTGTATGAGAGCAATTCTTTTGCTAAACATGTTCTTGAGACTTCAAATAAATATAACTTTATCGGATAAGTCATGCTTGAAACATCATAACAGAAGTAATAAAATTTTTAGAAGTATTATGAGCTAGCTGTTATGAGTTGTTGAACTTCCAAAAGAGCTTTAAACTGATATCAATTCAAATCCCTTGAATATATTGATCAACTTAGTTGAATATTTTGAATGTGTTACCTAAATACATTCAACTTTAGAGGTGACCATTAAAATTGATGAAAATTTTGAATATAAAATGAATCTGCAGTATTCTATTCTTAATTGATGTACATCAAGTTTACCCTTTGAGTCAATTTTTTATTATGACAGACTTCTTGATAATTCTCCAGATATCCTCTGACTTAACTTTTGAGTACTTTGATAAAACATCTTAAACTTCTTTTATCTTTGTAATTCCATTTTAAACTTTTCTTAACAATAATTGCACATTTACTAATTTTGTTCGTAATCACTTATGCATGTTTTGTTATCATCAAAACCAAACTAGGAGACTTAACACCTCTTTAAAATTTAATGTGGAAACATTTGGGATCAAAATTAAAGTACTAAATTTAACCTATTCTTGTAAATATGCAATCAGAGAGAGATTTTAAGTAACTCACAATTCTATATATGTATACATTAAAACTAAAATTATAAAGAAATGGCTACATCAAAAAGTTGCAAAGCCTAAGAAATTTGTAAAGAAATTGGAAGACTTAATTGCACATGTTGGATTTCAAATCGGAGTTGAGGTTTTGCAAGCACTTCAAAACACAATTGATGAAATCAAACTTCCTCGCACTTGTATCATGATGTAGAGTATGAGATCAAAAGTAATTTAAGGTAAAATTGAGCAAGATTACGTGATTTTGATGTTTCTTGAATTAGTTTTATTTTTTCCAAAGAGAATAGATTTTCAGTTTTGTAATGAGAAAGAAAGTGGGAGCTGTGGATGTAACACGTGGAAATTGTGTTTAGAGGACTCGATTTCAATTGACACACGATTTTAGTGCCAAACATAAATTGAAACATCCGTGGAATTATTTTAAAAAATTTTAGATTTTTATAATTTTTATTAAAATTATAAGTTTTTCCCCTCAATATTCTACAACGTCAGGCACATGTCTAATCCATGTATACTTATAGCTAATGTAAGTATACAAACATCATCATATAATCACATGAATGTGAAGATAAGATAAAACAGTATCTCTCTCTCTCTATATATAATATATACACACACACACATATACATCAATAAAGTTTGGTACAACTAATTGATTACGACAAGAAAGTAGTAAAATAGAAAGCTTATTTGTATGTCAATTTATAAAAGTGGCGTTCATTTTTTTTTTTCCTTCTAATTAACAAAATATTATTTAGTATGTCATTTGCATAGGTGTTTTATTTATTTAGAAGAAATAATTAACTAAATACTACTTGAGGAATGGTAGCTTTGTAATAATCGTATGGGAAAGCCAGATTTAGATTTCAATACATGACTTTTTCAATAAGTATGCAATATAAAAACAACGATTAGACACAGGCATGCGAGATGTAAAATACAAGGCAATTTGACGTAAGATAAAACATGAACATGAGATAATTAAAATATAAAAGTGAATAAAGGTATTTGGTATTGTTTACAGTTTTAATTGAATGAATATTAAAATAATTTGTAAAAATAATTCAATATAGTTGGTGATTATATAAAAATAAGTTATTTTGCAGAGTTATTGTGACTCATAGTCATATGGATAACAACTACTTTAGCTAATTATTTTAATTTTTTTTTTTTTGGCCAACGCTAATTATTCTAATTGATTACTCAATTATTTACATTTTTAGGCACCTTTAATGTGGTTGTGGAGTGCATTAGTATGACTAATATCATGGATATTGTTTCCTTCAAATAGAGATTAAATATAAAATGACATTGTAGCTATTAGAAATGGGACCTGACGTGGGTTTGAAATGGATTTTATAAAATCCATTCCTATCCTAATGGCTTGCTGACTTTTTCAAAACCGATTCGAAAAAGTCCATTTCAAAACCCTATAAGCTCATTGTTAGGCGGGTCAATTTGTGAGAAATAAATATTGATAATGACACCATAAGGATAAATGCAAGAGGGATAATGAATTGCAATTAGTTATGGTTTTCAAAACAAATTGATAAATAATTATCTTAATTTTTCTAATAAAATGTTGTGTGTATTTGTATTATATATTATCTTATTATTTCATCTATTTAGTTTTTTTTTTCTCTTTGTTTCCAATCGATTTATATTTTAATTAAATAATTCGATCTTAAGCTCTATATTGTTTAATATTGTATACTAAAATTGTTCCAAATCCTTATAAAAATTTATTTTATAAAATAAATTGTTAGATGGAGCGGTCCATCCCTACTAACCATCGCCCTCCAACCGACAAGAATGTACACGTCTTGCCAACTTAATTTAAGTGATAATGGTCATTGGATTTGACATTGGCCTAACCTAAACATGTTGGACCAACGTGCGTAATTAGTGTATGCTTTACATTGTATTTCCGATTGTATGGTTGGTTAGTTTATGAATAAATTTATTAGTTTTTTTAATTAATATCATATTAGTATCGGTTCAGTATTTGTTCGGTATCAAAACAATGCCAAATAATACCAGAATAATTAACGAAACAGACCATAAAGAGAAGTGAAAAAAAAAAAAAAAAAAAAAAAAGAAAAGGAAGAAGAGGAAGATGGCCTTGTCATGTCAATGCTTTCAAAGAAACAATATGGTCGAGTATCCTTCCACGTCTTCATTTTTAAATCGTATTTGTATGTATTCTAATCTACCTATTATAATTAGTTTGGTTTTGTTTTTAAATCGAATCGCTATAAAAATGATATCAATAAAAAATTTATAATTTTACTCATAAATTGACAAAATCGAACATACGGATCTGATACCGATTAGCTATCGATAAAAATAAAAATCCGATAATCCAAATAGGTTACTACTTGACGACTGCATGAAGGAATAAAGTTAAATAGTTTCTCAGTTACAGATTATCTCATATAAGGAAGTATCTGTCATTTTTTGAATTTCTATTAAATAATTGCACGTTGATTTGTGATAAATTAAGTAAAGTTCTGTTTTTTTTTTTTTCCTTTTTTCTTTTTTTGGTTATCCACTGTTATTGTTATCTTCCACATCCCCTTACCGATAAAAACCATTAGAATTCACGACCTCTTAAGATTGTTAAAATAAAATTTTAAAATCGTAAAGGTTTGATTATAATAAATACCTCGGAAGTCTCATGAAGGAATGAACTTAATAATTATTTTTCTTTTTATTCATTTTGGTCTGAACAACCAATAAAAATTGACAGACCCACCTTCTTAATTTTGAATGAAAATTTCAGACTAAATTATGAGAAAACTCTCTCAACCTATATAAGGAAAAATATCTAATAGGTACCATATCATAGGTATAGTACACATTGGCATATAATAATCACCGAAATCTGTCACGTACCGAAGCCTTTCTTATGTGTGAGACAAACTATCAATGAAGTTCATGACATGGTCCAAGTCTAAAAGCATACACATGTTTAACACGGTGCGCACGTAATGCTCTCTCCCACTCAAGCTACATGCCCGCTTGTTGGAAAAAAGTTTGCTATTGCAACTTTGCTGTCATTATTGTACTTCTACAAATCAACATTTGATATATGTGAAGAAATACTTCTTATATTTTAGAAATTCTTATATTTTTTAATTTATTTAATATGTGTCAGATATTTATTATAGAGACATAATAAAGACAGGTCGTTAGGAACAACAAACACGTTTCTCCGCTTGTTTGCTCAGTGAGTCCAAAACTTGGTGATAATTAACAGTTGGTACCCTTAAATATACATTTGAACGTTATTCCTTCAGTTTACTTTTTAAAGTTTGAACTCTCAAAAGGTTTTATTTTTTTTTTTAACATCTCTTTTTTCCAAGTCAAAGGGGCTGTTATCAATGTCAATTTACTGGATGGCTACACCTATCCACTAACTAAGTATTGATAGATAGAATAGACATCTTCTGATATGACCTGCTTTTATGTGAACCTCAATTGTTAATACTTAACTCAGCATGGTTACATTGCTCATAGAATCCTGAGAGTTGATATGTCAATAATTGAAAGAGCAGCTGAAAAGATATAAACATATGAGTGATCACACAACCAAGATGGAGCTTGCGCAATCCCAATTGATGGGATTGAACAAGGACATTCTGACAGATATTATGGCAAGACTCGATGGCTTGTCACTAATTGCAGTTGCCTCCACTTGCTCTCAATTCGAGATGCAGCTCGAGATCAAGATTTATGGAGACAACTTTGTCACTCCCTCTGGCCATCTACTGCACTCCACGAAACTACTTCCCTAATTGGTGATTTCCAGAAACTTTACTGCGAATCTTTTCCGCTAGCCTATGGTGAGACGGCTACTGAAGGAATCGTCATAGCCAGGGAATGCCTAGAAGCCGAAGGTTCAGCTCTTCCAGGTGATCTTGTATCGATGGTAGATATCTACTACAGAACCAAATGCATACTATCAAAGGTGGTAGTTGGCATGCCACAAGAATTGGCGAATTTGGCATAGTTAACGAAAAGGGAGACAACGGTAGAAACTGGCTCTCGACTTTGCCATTTCGTCAGAACATTGTGACCCTTAACCACGATGATGATATCGAGATGGAGGAAGCTGATCATGATGCGGACACCAATATCAATGAAGCATTCCCAAATGCATCCAACACAGAGGTTAGAAACGGGAGAGTTCTTGCGAAGGAATTGGAGAGTGAGCTAAGGTTAAGTTGGGTTCTGCTGGACAAGAACAAAGGAAGAGCTATCAATCTTTCAAGTTGGAGACCCATCTCCCTACAGAGGAGTTGGCTGTTCAACCGGGAATACAGAGTTCATTACGGGTGCATCATATCAGTAGAAGAAAGTGTATTGCCCCATCGTCTAGCCAAGTGCATGATACTAGTCAACTGCAGACATACGGAAGGAGACAGATTGGAGTTGAAGGAAGTTAGTCTACACATTGAGGACCTGATGGGGGCACATCTCAACGGGAGGACAAGTTTGATGATCTTGAACCGCGCGCTATACTGCTCAAGGACTACAAAACAACAAAAAGTCAAACAGGTATTATCTTACTATGAGAAGCAAAAGAAGGAAATCATAAGGCAAAGGGACATGACAGAAGCATTAGTCACCGGATTGTTTGTATTTATAAAAGTGGCAGTTTTCTTATTGCTTTTTTCATGTCTAAGACACCAGTTAGTACGGTGAGTTTTCCTTTAAGAAAGGAAAAATTACACAAATTCCAATTACTATTAGCAAATTAGAATTAAACAGTTTTCTTCTTTGCAGATATCCGTAGGCTGTAGCCCTACAGCCAAGAAATGTAACAGCTCTTGGTCAATTCCACTTGAAGCACCTGCTAGGCTGGCCCAAAATGTCGGTGGACCCAGCGCCTACAGGCACGCCCATTTTTCGTAAAGAGCATACTCTGCCTCATCCTCATTAACCCATACACTTTTCTGCCTGATTTTGCAAATCATAGAATTCATTGCCCTAATTTCATGGATCTGTAGCAACTTGCAGATTTTGTACTGGTGGCTCTTGCATCGCCTTTTGATTAGAATCTCCTCTTTGCTGTCATTTAACTTTATTGCTCTCTCACATATGCCTGCAAACTCGTTGCCAGGAGTGAGCCAAGCTACAAAAACGAAGTTATGAAAACTAATGGAATGAATAGATTTTGGAGGATGTTATGTCCTAATTGCAATATTAAACGAGTAAAGATTTGCAAGTATGTAATTGCTCCTGAACATCAAAGCATCAGCCTATCATTGAATCTGCACCTGTTTTACTACATTTGGACCAAAATTCAATAGAATTTCTCTAATTAAGCATTGCAAACTCTCTCCAAGGAAGTGTACAAGTGCAGTTCTGATTAGAAATTAGCACAAATCGTTTTCATTCTCTCAGTATTGCTCCTTGTTTATAGGGAACCATATGAACAAACAGAACATTCTGCTCTTGGGAAAGCATCAGTTCAATAATCAAAAGCTGATTCCAGCAGCAACATCACATTAAGGTATCTAAAATATCAACAATAGAAAAATTTACACTTAAAAAGGCAAAATCAGTAAGTTCTGGTAACTGAAAATATGCAATTATGAATGGTATTGCATCCTGATCATGGCCCTAGCAGCATGAATGTTCTTCAAGAGGAGGGAACAGCCAGGATGTGCGCAGCAACCCTTAATGTGGTGCACTAAAGAGAGCTCTGCTAATAATGCCAGTGGCCTCAATGTAACGTTCCACACATCGAGAGATGCAGCTACTCTCGCTCCCACCCAAGCTTGACGCCGGCTTTGTTATACATTTCTCAAAACACTTGCTCCTCACAGTCTGCATGACAAATTTGAAAGGCAAAGCACAGATATCATTCACAACTATAGACAGTAATAAAGGATCTGGAGAAAATACATAATAAATAATACAGGAAAGGCATGGCCTCATTCATGCCTATTTAAAAGACCTAACAACAAAGTAGGAAGCTCAAGTGGCAAAAGAAATTTTTAGAGTTGTTTGGTAAATTGTAGTGAATTCTACACAAAGCAAAGGGCAAAAAATGTGAGTGCACGCTTATTCTCTGTGATCAGAATAAGAAGTCAAAAGTTTTTTTTGGGTACTGAGACAAACTATTCTTTTAGTGTTTCATAAAGTGGGCTCATAAATATTACGTGTGTAATATTTATAGTTTTTTGGCCAGTATTCTATGGATATAACTCATCCAATCGCAAATTATTTCTTGTGTATTTAAATTTAAGTGAATTATATCAATCACACGAATGAACAACATCACATTTCATTAAAATACAACAAATTCCCCTCTCTTTCTGTCTAGCTTGATGGGCACATAATAAAAATTAACAATTATATGCATTAACTAAAATAATAACAAAATAAAAGAAATGGAATGTTAAAAAAATAAAATGAAATAAATTAAAATAAAAGGCCCCTAGTCTTGATGGTCTGGAAGCACGTTTCTACCAAAACATTGGAGATATGCATGGTCAGGAACCTATGACTCTAGAAAGTTGTTGAAGCAAATCAACTGTACAATGATTTCCTTACTTTCCAAGTTCCCCATGCTGTACACCAGTCATACTGGACCTCTTCTGAAGCTTATCACTCTTAAGCTAAAGCAATTTCTGAAACAGCAGTTATGAGACATGAGGCCTGAGCTAAAGTGCTGTCTCAAATAAGGTTTACACATCAAAGAGGGAAGATTGGTTTCAGTTACCGACCCTGACTGATAAAAAAACGTAGCATGAATTAAGTAAATTCAAGACTTTTATCCATGAAATATGACGGTGGCTTGAGATCAGCTTGAATAAGGTCATTTATTCATAATGGAAGAAATTCTTCTCTTGGAAGGCAAAAGACACTTTCACAGTTGCCTTGGGAAGGAGGAAATTCCTTGCACTCAAGCCAAAAGCCATGCTTCTCTTGGGATGGGAGTTTGACAATGGAAATTGTACATTGTTTAATGCTATCCTTTGCAGCCAGTACTTGCATCCTGTGGGATGGAGAGAACGGAATGATAGAGGAGTCCTTAGTTATGTCTAATTTGTTATGTTAAATTTAGGTTAATAGTTGACTTTTGAGTTATATTAATGATTTATTTTGATCTTTTTTCAACATATATATAATTATACATTCATGATTTATTCCAACCAGTTTCATTTTTTATTTTTTTAACTTTCCAGCATTTTTTCCTTTTTCTAGATTTTGATTCTTTCATTTGTTATTATTTTATTTAAGCAGTATATAATTATTAATTATAATATTTAAGTAAACTTATTAGTTTTTTCTGATATGCCATCGCCACATTATCACTTTTGCCATGTGTTTATCTAATTAGGAAAGAAGAGAAGAGAATCTATTGTATTTTGAAAAAGTGGAAGCATCTATGAGGATAATAATGATTTTATAACATTTGAAAATAAATAGACTTCCTCTGCCTCAACCTCGTGAGGCAACTATGGACAATATTTACAATTATCTTGAAAAAAGCATGCCTCATAGATATTTGGGAACAAACTGTAATTGCTGGGGGTATCACAATGAATGTCCATGCCAGCAGAGATTTGATAGGAAGAGGAGTTGCTGGTTCAGTAACTCATACAGCAACTGCTCACTTGATAGATTAAAAGTGGTTTTGTCGAATACAATTTACTAAAGCTCACACTACAGTGAGTAAGCCTATATGAAAGGAAGGTGCATTTTCGAGATTTTTTTAGGGTTATTAAATACTTGGCACCTGAAAGTGCCATTAGGTCTTCAACCACCAAAGCTCATCTTCCATCTCTCTCTCTCCCTCTCTCTAGTTTAAGGCATGTTTTTCGCCCAAGTTTCACTTGTGATTCATTTAGGATAAGGCTAGGGTTTCATTCCCACACTCATGAGCCAATTGGGTTGTCTCGACTAATGGTTGGAGTGTTATCCTTTCATGGTGGTTTTATCATCTTTTGATGTGTTAATTTTATTTGTTAAATATGCATGGAGGCCTACTTTGACTATTATTTTGCTTATTATGTGTTTTACTAAACGTGTCAAGCTGCGATTCATCTGTATAGCCAAGTCAGCAAACAGCAATTGATGGAGTTAGATAAGGTGAAAATTACTATTAAAATAGAATTATTATTCTGCCTATATTATTGTAGAATAACTATTCCCTTATTGCATTTGCAAAAAGTTATACTATAAGCAATGTCTAATCCATTATGATGTAAAATAGATAAAGAGTTTCTATTCTTTAGCTTGATTATAGGAATTGCTAACCTTACAAAATGTATCTTTCATTCCAAAAATACCACACACCCCCCGTGCCAACCCCACCCCACCCCACCCCCCCACCCCCCACCCCCCCCCCCCCCCCCCCCCCACAACCCACCAAACCCAAAAAAAAAAAAAAAAAAAAACAACACAACAAAGAAAAATCATTAGGCAAAACAACACCATAAACATGAATGATTTCCTCCCTACATATTGAGCTCTCTCAACAACAAGACAGTCTTGCAGAATGGTGACACATACAGGAAGTGTGAGATATAGACCCAAATCGACACTGAAGCCCTTTTGCAAATAGCTTTTATTCATAATAGGCTGTCTCAACTCTTGCAGATACGAAGTCTACCCACAGTTCATGATAGAAAAAGGAAACTAGACCAACCGAAGTGTAGCAATGTAACGGCTACTAAAACGTTTCTCAAATGTGATAGATAGACTTTCATACATGGTGATAACTAATAGATTTTAATGATAGCTCGTGTTGTCGTAAGAGGGCAACAACAATGCCAACTGTTGACAAAGGAGGTTAGCTTAAGTAAAAAATGTTAAATGAGGATGAGAAAAATAGATTAGCTTCTGAATTCCAACCTAATCAACTTACAATAGCAGCCTCTAACCATTAATGTTGCCTCCCCTCACCACCTACTATGAAAGATTACATGCAACTGTATCAACTCTTGATTACAACCGTAAACATGAAAAATATTTTTCGGTCAAAAAAAATACACAGTAAGTTGCTGTTTGGTTTGCAAGGGAATAAGTAGTTCCTGGGTAGCTATTAACAAAAGTAGAATATCTTTCTTTGGTTCATAAGAATAGTAGTTACCTAATATAAATATAGAAGCAAAAGTATTTGAATATCCTTAGTTCACCTAATATGTTTGTGTTTAGGTATAATTATTTTCAAAAAATATGGTTATCTAATATCCTTATTCATTGAATAGCTAATAATGAGCTCACAAGAGACATTTGAAGACGCACTATGATGTTGTTTAGAAGAGGAGGACGAGGACCAGCGAATCCTCTATGAAAGTAGGAGAAGAAGATGTATCTTTAAGCGAGAGCTGTGAGTATCTAGGATAAAAACTACTCCAAAAGGACGGGACAAGCAGGCGGATGAAGTGGAGAAGGTGTCCATGAAACTTAAAGATAAGTTCTGCATACCATTCAATTTAGAATAAGAGTAGCGAAGCCTTCTGAAGGCCAATGCTGATTATAGTTTACTTAAATTATTACACCCTTATAACAATTTATTACTACTCTCGTACAAAAGCAGCCTAGGAGAAAAATTTTACAATTAAAACACGTTGTTTAGTACGCACATAAAAATTTTCACAGCAAAACAACAGACAACATAACGTGAAACGTGGAGATGGGGTCATACTTCATTTTTCCGCTATCCTTTAAACAATATTCTCAACAATGTCGATTTTGCTACAGATTCAAGCACTGGTATGCAGGGTGAAGTGTCAAAACAGTCATGGGATTCAAAATTGTGTCAATTTGGAAAAGAAAAGAGAGAGGGAGTGGGGAAGTACCTCAAGGAATTCTTCAGCATAAGCCTGGGCAAGTTGAGCCTTCAATTGGTTCATGAGTTCATCCGTAGAGAATTGAGGAGAAGAGGATCCAGTCGAAGGAGATGAAAACGCATCCATTTCTAAGTCTTCTAGCCTAAAGGGCTTATCTGCAATATGCTTTGTTTTGTTATTGTTTTAGGAGGGATAAACTAGGGATGCAACCGGGGCGGGTTTGGGACGGGTCATATAAGACCCGAACCCGCCCCGCTTCCCAATAGGGTTTCCCAAACCCGCCCCGTGACCCTATAGGGTTTTCTATTCAATTCCCAAACCCGCCCCTATAGGGTTTTGACCCTGACCCGCCCCGCCCCGCGACCCGTTTAATTTTCTATACTCAACTATTTAGATTTATTATCTACCTCACATTTCAACAAGTTACAGATAAATATTTGTCACAATATCTTTCTAATGATTAATAATTTTTTGTGAATCAAAATCATATTTGGTATAAGATTATAAATTTCAAAATTTAGATGAAAATTTGGATACATTTATCAACAACTGTAAATGTAAAACCAGGAAAAAAAAAAAAAAAGAAGATCTAATAGTTTGAATAATGCTTATAGCATTCTATCAAAATTTAACTTGAAAGGGAATACGTGTCATCCCTAATCTTAAAAAGTATTGTATAAACCTAAAAAAAAAAAAAAAATTAATTCTCAAGATGGTTTGTTGTCACAAGAAACCACATGATGCCCTTTTCCTCTGAATTAAATTACAAAAAAAAAAAAAAAAAGGATGCTAGGTTTTGTGGTGAACACTTGTCTTCAAAATACATTAACAACAAAAGCAAACACAAAACATCATCAAATGAACCATCCAATAATAAACATAAACTCCAAGCTCAGTCCACCATACCAACCAAAATAAACAATGCATCAACATCACCGATCAACCAAAATAAATTAATAGCATAATTATGAAGTCATCATCAATCATTATCTTCACTTGCTATCTTCATCGTTGTATTCCACTTCTTCACTCTCTTCTTCAGATTCTTCAAATTCAAGTATCTCTAAACCTACAAAATTAAAAGAATAAAAGGAAAAGAAAATAACTTCATGACATATATTAGAAAAATGCATGGTAAAAAGAACTTTCAACAATAAATTAAACAATCTCATACCAATTCCAGAATTTAACAGCCAACTTTGAGTACATATTTCAAATATATACAAACACAATAAACAAATGTTGATGATAAGGAACACAATTTTTTTTTTTTTTTAATTTTTAAGTTTGCCACTGATCTATCTATATCTTTAATTATTATATATTTATTTTTGGCTTTGTTTTTAAGTACCAAAAACAAAAAAGGAAATTGAGCCTAGTACATGTGAGAGATTAATATTCATGCTACTAGATTATAAGTATTATCTTGGATATATAAAAAATACAAGTTTTAGTTTGTTGGGAAAAAGAAAAACAAAAGAAAAAACTCTGCACGCATTTTTCAAATAATCAATTACTGGCTAGTCATCTATATAACTTTTCCAATTCAAATTAAATTGTCAAGCATTGTCTCAACGCATGAAGTGAACAGTGCAACACCCAAAGGATTATAATTGGATGAGCTTGACTGTATCGTCCCTGTCGATCATGCACAATTTATGATTTATCAATATTACGCAATAGCACAAAAAAGCGATTTATATATTATTCTTTTAATTTCAAATTTAATTTTTAGGATTTTAAACTTTCATCATAATTGTGAATTTTAAATTTCAAATTTAATTTTTTAAATTATTTATATTATGACGGTTCGGGTTACCCATCGGGTTTTTTTTTGTGACCCGAACCCGCCCCGAAACCCTATAGGGTCAGCAATAATTTTCCAAACCCGTCCCGCGACCCTATAGGGTCAGACCCTATAGGGTTTTTTAACGGTTCGGGCGGGGCGGGTACCCTATAATGACCCGCCCCGGTTGCATCCCTAGGATAAACCCTATGAATAGGACATCGGGACTCTAAAACCCTAAGAAAGACGAAGACCGAGAAGGAAACGGTGTGACCGATGCAGCGGGAGAGGGAGGTGGGTAACGATTAAGCCCATTATGATGTAAGCCCATAGATATTGTTGGTTTCAAGTCTAAATGAAGTTATTAGTCTGGGCTTTTCACGCGAAAAATTACATAAAGGTGCAGGCGATACTCAGAATTTTTTCTACTTGTTTTCTATTTACTTGAAATTTAGAGTATTTCTATTTTTCATATATTATTTTATTTTTAGTATGATTCTGATTCTATTGACGAATCTTTGTTCACTGAGATGAGATATCAAAACTTCACACACACACTTATTCCTCTTATAATATTAAATATCTATTTAATTGAAATCTTAGAGTATTTCTATTTTTCATACATTATTTTATTTTTAGTACGATTCTGATTCTATTGATGAATCTTTGTTCATTGAGATGAGATATCAAAATTTCACACATACACACACACATATATTCCTCTTATAATATTAAATATCTATTTAATTGAAATCTTGGAGTATTTCTAATTTTTCATAAATTATTTTGTTTTTGGTATGATTCTAATTTTATTGACAAATCTTTGTTCTCTGAGATGAGATATTAAAATTTCACACACAGAGACATATATATATATATTCCTCTTATAATATTAAATATCTTGTAATCTTTATAAAATTATACTTATTTACTCTTTACTAAATGGACAACCACCTTTTTCTATTGAATAAACTATATATTATTAGATACTTTTTCTAGAAAATATGTGACTTACACTTCTCAACTCTCTAACAACTTAATATGTACCTCATATCTGACAACTAATCAAATTAGATATAGATTTGGTGATTTTGTTAAGTGTCAAAATATAGATATGTAGATTAGATTCACAACATAGTGAAAATGCCAAGGTTACCCTTTAATGAAAGTATTAAAGCACATGATCTTTAAAACTAATAGTTGTATAGATTTTAAAAGTGATTTTCAAAACTTGGAATAAGCCACAAAATTTTTCCTTGTACCCAACCAAGAAGATGCTTGAAACTTAATGTATGAATGTTGTAAGTACCAAAGTCTATGAAACCTTATAAGTTCTTGGTATATGCTAGGTCGTAAGTTAGAAGTATGTAATGTTAACAACAAAGATAATTTTAACCCAAGAAGTCTATTTGTCACACCCCAAGGCATGACAACTTTACCACATACATATACCTCTATACCATACGTATATGCCAAGGCTAAACTAGCTTTGATTTACAACATATCATATAACTTGATACAAACAAAAATTGCTTGCACCAAAACATGTGCAATGATCTTTCTTAATAATTACACACAACAATAATTGTAGATATTTATTTGATGAAACTACTTATGAATAAAAGATATGGACAATCCCTCATAGATATGATTCACTAGGAGGAAATTAGTCTAACATTTAGCTAGATCGATATAACGTACACTCAGGGTTAAACGATAAATACAAGCAATCCCAAGAAGCTTAAAAGCATAAAGGTGTGAGAAAACTCTTAAAGGATGATGTTCATTTAATAATGGTGTTGATTATGCCTTTCATGATAATAAATGAGTAAATTACATTAGAAAGTATCAATAATTGGGAGTAAGTTAAGGTATATGTTTCGAGTAGTTAAAAAGAGGAATGAACGTTTTGCAAAGTTCATTTAAGGTATCGATATTTGTATTAGCTTTTAATTAAGGCCCCGTTTGTTTTAATGAAAATGTATTTCGGCAAAATGTCTTTTCATTTTTTTTTTTTTGCATTTGTTTAAAAAAAATAAGACAGTTAATGGAAAACATTTTTCCCTTATTTTCGAAAACATAGACTTTTCATGGCTAATTTTTTGGAAAATGACTTATGGAATATAAATGTATAAGTCATTTTTTTATCGATTTACGAGTCTATTTACAATCATTACTATCTAAAAACATTTATTATTAATTTTTAAAATATTTTTCTTTTAAGTAGATTTATTTCTCATTATAATATATGTAATTTTTTTCATTTTTCATACTTAAAATATATGAGTTGTAAATAAATGAAAAATATTTACATAAAATTAGCCAAACATTTAAAAATATGTTGCTTTTTAAAAAAGCTTTTTCAGGGAAAAACTATTTTCATTAATAAATAATTTTTCTCAAAACAAACGAGACCTAAGTTTCTTTAGTTTTCATTAATGATTAATTATTAATATCCTATTTGATTCACTTTACAAAATACTAATACATCTTTTTAACCACTTGAAGCATTGATACCTTAAATGAATTTATCCTCAAGTGTTGATTCTTCTTTTTATCCATTTGAAACACTACTATCTTGAATAAACTTATCATCAAATGTTAATACTTTTTTTATGTAATTTACCAAATAATAAAGATCCCATCAAAGTTTTATGTCATAAAAACTAGTCGATGTACATATGAAAGGATAAATTCATAATTTTAAATAGTCATCCAACAGCTACCATCTAAATAAATATTAAGGTTACTAGTTAGACACAGTGTTTTGTTTTAAACCAAACATTTTTGGGTAACTCGCTTGACTAGTGTCTAGATGCCTTAGACACCATACCCTATCTCACTTGGAAACTTATTGTGAATATTTTTGTGGCCTTGATTGTCTAGAACATATAAACTTTAGCAACACCAACAAAACAATGTATGCAATTTTCTAGATCTTATAAAATTTGACTTTTTTAAAGGTTGTATCATTTCAATGGGATGATCAAAGCTTTTTACTCTAGTATTGAAGCACATCGGCAAATATTGGACTTTTACAAATAAGGTGAGTTTAAACTAAGACAAGTGTAAAGAAAATTCCAAGTCACCAGTAATCATAACTTTTGTATGGACCAAAAACTGGAAATAGGCTTCTAGAAGCCTTAAGAGAGCATAAAAAGTCAATTGCATGGAAGATTTTAGACATAAAGGGAAAAAAAGTCAATAAAAAACTTTGTTTAGATACCAAAATTATCAAAATCAAACTTCAGATATGAAAAATGCCAATGAAAACTTTGTTCATGTCATGCCCCAAGAGGTACCCTAAATGTAACAGTCCGCCACACTCTGTAAACTCCCAAATTTTCGGAATCGATTTAGCATAAAACCCTAAACCGGAAGTCAAACGAAACCCTAAAAGTCAACAAAACCCTAAGTTTACTGTATCAAACTAAATCCGGCATTGCCGTTTTCTTTGACCCTAGAAAACAAAGTTGGGATGATAAGCTAGAATAGTTCGTAATAACCATAGGTTTTATAAAAATTTCAGTTTCGCGAAATTCGGGTGTCCTTCAAACCCGATCGGACACAGTTCTTGAAAAACGTGTCCGGAAGCCTGGAATAGTAAAAATATTCCGAATACACCGTTAGACTTGTAAAAATATAAGTTTTCCAAAAATATCAGTTTCGTAATTTTTCGGTAAGTAAAAATAACAGATAAAGCTATTATACGCGTATTTTCTTACTACCGGTACTTTAATTGTCATATCTACTTTACATTACACTATTCATTACTATTCTACACTATTCTTTTATCTCTACTTTTTCTTACACCTATTCTTACACTCTACATAACCTATAATCTTAACTTTTTACCTTTCCCATAACTTTATTTCACATCTACCTTACACATTACATCTTTCATTTATCAAAAGTCAAAAAAATTAATCACTCCCCCTCTACTACAAGCATGACCAGCGCTACCCCCTCCCCACATGCCTCAATTTTGTTTCAATTTTACTTTATTTTAATCACACAAAAATCACTCCTCAATTTCCTATAAATACTCCCCTCCTCCTTCACTTCTTTCACACATTCACTACCCACAAATTCATACCAAAACTCTCCCAAAATAATTCTACAACCACTTCTACCAACAAACCAAAACCATAACCACATAACCATACCAAAGTCTTCTTTAGGTAACTACTCTATAATCCTTTCTTCTTCTTCTTCATGTCATGTAACTTTACATGACCATAGTGTGAGTTTCCAAATACTACAAGTTATGGAAACTACATTATGTTCATGTATTGTTTTTGTTCATGCCAATACATTTATGTTTATGTTGTTTTATTATTGTTAATATATCTATATATATATACATATTCTTTAGAGCATATAAGCTCACTTGCAATTTATCTATTTCATGCAAAGCAATTTATTTACTTTCCATTGCAATTTATTTATTTATTTCTTGTTGAAATTAAGATTAGTCTCTAGTCTTAGACTTGTCCTCATCAAGTCAAAACAAGTTTTCTTTCTTTCATTTTATTTCATTTTGGGACTAGTTTACTTCTTAGTCCCGGGAGCCTTGAAAAAGCTAAGACTCCAATACTTGACTTTATTATTTATGTTTTATATTATTTTGTTTAATATTATCCTCATAATCATGTTCATTTAGATTGTTGTCTAAAATTTTAATTAAACAAAAGAAGGATTTTGTCACTTAGAAATAAGTTTATGTAAAGTATAAAATCTATAAGATAACAAAAATAAACTCATTCCTTTTTAAGTTACAAAAAGAACTCACTATAATTTTAGAAACTATTTTTACTTAAAAAGCTACTTAAACCTTTATTCCACTTTGTTTTTCAAAAGAAAATGGTTCTTTGGAATTTTCAAGTAAAGACCTTTGCAAACAAATAGGCAAAGAAAATTTATAGTTTGAAAATAATAAAGTTATTTCTTTTCAAATTACAAGAAGAAACCACAAAAAATTTTAGAAAAAGGTTTCTTAAGTCATATATTGATTCACTTTGTTTTACCAAGAAAATAAACTTTTATGAATAATTTCTATGAAGCATGAGAAAAGAATGAGAAACTTCAAGCAAAGATTTTAAAACAAATAGAAAGGAGATTGTACAAGAAAAATAAATAGAAATAATAGTGTATCTCCTAAAAACTCCAAATTAGTATTAGTATAGAAAACTTCGAAAATTTATTTCCAAAAAGTTACTTAGATATATATATATATAGATAAGCTAATATGAAACATTTTCGTAAGTAAAAAGAAACAACATAATCATTTCAAGAAGTTTACCAACATGGAAATTTTGTAAACTATATTTTCCCAAAACAACTTCAAAACCGACATGATTTTCTTAAGAAAAATAAATGGACAACAAAACACTTGAGCATGAATGAATATGAGCTAATTAGTCATAAAAAGAGAATTTTTCAACTATATAGATAACTAAGTATTTATCAAGCAAAATCTTGATTTCTTAAACCAAGGTTGTTTTGTTGGAAAATTCGTGGTGAATTTTTTCACCACTGTTTCGGAGCCTATATGGCTTTGTTTGATGAAAATAATTTTAAAAATGGGTAGATCTTTTCGAGTAGGTAAAAATCGGTATATTATATGCGCGATTCCGAGTTAAAATGACCAAGTTATGGCCATTTTAAGTTGGAACATTTCTTTATACGAACTTTAACGTTCTTTTGACATTGTTTTGTCAAAATTCAAGAAAATCATCAAGAAAAACTCATTGTGGGTATTTTCTTTGGCTAAGTAACCCCGAGGAAGGATTCCTTTACCCCGATGATTTTTACGACTAAGTGGAGTGTGTGAACGACTCACCCGCATAGAAGAATAGTCACCATGGCATCGTGAATTTATTTCCATTAAATGCTATACTTGTTGTGCTTGTAAATTAGTTGCATTAGAGTTAGGAAAAAGATAAACCGATACTATGTAAATAATTCTTTGAAATAATTTTAAGAATATCGAAGTCAGAATTGTTTTAAATGGTTGTTTTAGTATAATATTGATTTATATGAAATTCCTTGATTGCCTTAAATTTGACAATAATTGTGCTATGACCTTATAAATAAATGAATTCATGCATACCACGAAGTGAGTCACATTGCATTTTCGGTTATTATCCTTGGATGAGAAGGATAGTAAGCTCATGTCGAAAGCAACACTTGACGGGAGATCCAAAAGCGATTGCTTGGCGGCTTAATGGAATATGCTTGGCGGTAGATCCGAAAGCAAGGTCAATCAAGTAGATTCGGAATGCTTGGCGATGAGTGCTCGCGAGCATGAAAACTTTTTATTTAAAACTACTTGAATTGAGGTTATGTATCACCAAACCCCGAATGGAGGGCGCAAATCCATTTAACATATAGTTCCCAGAAAACTATATGCTTGTTTGCCCACGTGTTTGTTGCATTACATTTGCTTGATTTAATCAACTTGTTTGAATATTGTTACAAGAAGTTATTTATGGAAATAGTTCTCACTAAGCCTGTTAGCTTATACCCCGATAGATATCTTTTACAGTTTCCTTACTTATGGTTAAGGCCACGAGGACCCTGCGGGCAGGTAATCTCTTTTGAATATTAGACACTTAGATAAAGTGTAGCTTACTATTAACATGTGAATATTCATATAATAGATTAGTAATCAAGAGAATTGTCTCTAAGTTCGTAAAGCCATTGAATGATTATTATGAATCCTCTTTTCTTAAATATGTTATTTATATCCTCTTAAACTACATAATTCCATACATGGTCCTCTAAAGTTGTGAAAGTACGCCTTACACTTAATATAAAAGCTTTTGAGAATGCCTAAGGTTGTCATACTTAAGCTTTAATATTGAGTGTGGCGGACTGTCACGTTTAGGGTACCCATTGGGGCGTGACACACTCAATATTAAAACTTAAGTATGATAACCTTAGCCACTCCCAAAAGCTTTGATATTAAGTGTAAGGCGTGCTCTCATAAATTTAGAGGATCATACATGGAGTTATGAAGCTTAAGAAGATATAATAACATATTAAGAAAAGAGGATTCATAATATTGAATTTACTTATAATAATGATCTTTACAAACTTAGGAACGTTTCCCTAATTCACTAATCTATTACAAGAATATTTTACATCTTATTCAACACTAAACTTCATCTGGGACTTTCCTAATCCATAAAGAAATTACCTGACTGCAGGGTCCTCATGGCCTTAACCATAAATAGGGAAACTACAAAAGATATCTATGGGGTATAAGCTAATAGGCTTAGTGAGAATTATTTCCATAAATAACTTCTTGTAACAAAATTTCAAATAAGTTATTTAATCAAACAAATGGAATGCAACGTACACGTGGGCAAACAAGACATATAGTGTTCCGAGAACTATATGTTGAATGAATTTGCGCTCTCCATTCGGGGTTTTGTGATACATAACCTCAAAACAAGTAGTTTTAATAAAAAGTTTTATGCTTTCGATCAATATCGCCAAGCATATGAAGTCTACTTGAATTGAGCCTTGCTTTCGGATTTTTCGCCAAGCATTTCCTTTTCCATAACGCCACCAAGCAATCGCTTTCGGATACTCCGCCAAGTGTTGCTTTTGACATAAGCTTACTATCCTTCTCACCCAAGGATAATAACTCAAATGCAATGTGACTCACTTCATGGTATGCATGAATCCATTCATTTATGATATCATAATATTATTATTATCAAATTTAAGGTGATCAAAGAATTTCATACAAGCAAGTGTTATACTAAAACAAACATTTAAATCAACTCCGGCCTCGATATTCTTAGGATTCTTTCAAAGAATTATTTTACATACATATCCATTTGTCTTTTTCTAGCTCTAATGCAACTAAATTACAAGCACAACAAGTATAGCATTTAAAGGAAATAACTCACGATGCCATGTCGATTTTTTTCTTCTTATACGGATGAGTCGTTCACACACTCCATTCAATCGAAATAATCTTCGGGATATAGGTATCCTTCCTCAGAGTTACCTAGCCAAAGAAAATACCCAAAATGAGTATTTCTTGATGATTTTCTTGAATTTTGACAAGACAATGTCAAAAGAACGTTAAAGTTCGTATAAAGGAAAGTTCCAATTTAAAATGGCCATAACTTGGTTATTTTAACTCAGAATTGCGCATATAATATACCGAAATCTACCTACTCGAAAAGATCTATTTATTTCTAAAACTATTTTTATCAAACTAAACCATTTAAGCCCCAAAACAGCGGCGATAAAATTCACCACGGATTTTCCAACTCAAAAACAACTTTGGTTCAATCAATCAAAATTTGTTTGATAAATACTTGGTTATCTATATAGTTGAAAAATCCTCTTTTTATAGCTACATAGCTCATATTTATTCATGCTCAAGTGTTTATTGTCCAATCACGTTTCTTGAGTAAGGAAATATTAATTAGAAGTTTAGAAAACTATAGTTTACAAGAAATTCATTTTGTGATTGGTTTTGAAATGAATACTTTGATTCTTTTGTTTTTCAAAGAATTACTTTATTTTGACCTATTACTTTTCTAGATGACTTTTTGAAAAATAATTTTTCTCCTTTTCTAAATTCTTGTATTGGTCCTATGTATGTTCTACACAATCCTTCTTTGATTATTTATTTGGAAAGATCTAAACTTGAAAATCCTCACTCCTAAGGTTTTTGCTATGTTATGTTTTCATAGAAATCATTTTGTATCAAAAATCATTTTCTTTTGAAAAACAAAGGGGATAATAAATGATTTAAAAAGCTTTTCATAACAAAAGTAGTTTTCAAAATTTGTAGTGGGTTCTTTTGTAACTTGAAAAGAATGACTTTATTCTTATTAAATCATAGATTTTTATACTTCACATAAACTTATCTCTAAGTGGTAAAATCTTCCTTTAGTCAATTATTTTTAGAACTTGAAATTTTTGGACAATAATCTAAATGAACATGATTCATGAGAAATAATAGCAAACAAACAAAAATAACATAAATAATAAAGTCAAGTATTGGGAGTCTTAGCTTTTTCAAGGCTCCCGGGACTAAGAAGTAGACTGGTCCCAAAATAAAATGAAAGAAAGAAAAATTTGTTTTGACTTGATGAGCACAAGTCTAAAACTAGAGACTAGTCTTAAAATAATAAGGAATGAATAAATAAATTGCAATGAAATAAATAAATAAATTATATTGCATAAAATAAATAAATTGCAAGTGAGCTTATATGCTCTAAAGAATATGTATATATATATATAGATAATAATACTTAAATATAGTAACAATAATATGAACAAAATAATAACATAAATATAAATAGATTTTCACGAACAAGAACAATACATGAACATAATGTAGCTTCCATAACATTTAGTCTTTGGAAACTCACACTATGGTCATGTAAAGTTACATGACATGAGAAGAAGAAAATAATAGGAGATGGTTACCTAAAGAAGACTTTGGTAGTGTTATGTGGTTATGGGTTTTTATTGTAGGTAGAAGTTGTTTTGGAATTATTTTGAGAGAGTTTTGGGAGGATATTTGGAGAGAGTTTTGAGAGAAGAATTTAAGAGAGTTTTTGTATAAAATTTGTGGGTAGTAAATGTGTGAAAAAAGTGAAAGAGCAAGGGGGTATTTATAGGAAAATGTGAAGTGATTTTGTATAATTAAATTAAATGAAAATTGAAACAAATTAAGGAAGAGAAGGGAGGGGGTTGCACGGCCACACATGTGAGGAGA
Source organism: Combretum micranthum (assembly GCA_024138025.1). NCBI lineage: Eukaryota > Viridiplantae > Streptophyta > Magnoliopsida > Myrtales > Combretaceae > Combretum > Combretum micranthum. The sequence continues at coordinate 197,365 of JAMXBD010001723.1, read as the reverse complement.
GAGGGAGTGTTTTATTTTTTTATATTTTGTGGATTAAATAAAGTAATAAGTAAGATAGATGTGAAATAAAGTTATGGGAAAGGTAAAAAGTAAACGTTATAGGTTATGGTGTTTGTAAGAGTAGATGTAAAAAAGTAGAGATAAAAGAATAGTGTAGAATAGTAATGAATAGTGTAATGTAAAGTGGATATGACTAATAAAATACCGGTAGTAAGAAAATACGCGTATAAATACGATATCTGTTATTTTTACTTATCGAAAAATTACAAAATTGATATTTTTGAAAACCTTATATTTTTACGAGTTTAACGGTGTATTCAGAATATTTGTACTATTTTGGGGTTCGGGACACATTCTTCAAGAACAGTGTCCGATTGGGTTCGAAACGAGTTGCGGTTTTACTAATATGATCTTTTTATGTTTCCTTAGATAATTACGCACTATTCTATATTCTAAACTCTTACTTATTCTCACCGAGTTGCTTATTCGAGATTGCCGGACTTTGAGCTATTACGTCTAACTAGGGTTTTGTTGACCTTTAGAGCTCCGGTTAACTTCCGGTTTAGGGTTTTAGGCTTAAACTGATTCCAAAAATTCGGAGGTTTACAGTTCATGTACCTAATGATTCAAAAGCAAACTTCAGGTACCTAATGGTTCTTTTTGCGAAAGTTAATGTACCATTTTCATCATTAACCTTATATAAATGAGAACATTTTCACCAATTTGTTTCATAGTAAGAAGCTTTGTTCTAGCAACATCAAATTCACAACCCCATCTAGCACTCCTCTTTTATTTCTAAAACCATACTTAGCAATTTGCTAACCAAATTGATTGGCTACTGTAAACCCCAGTTTTCCTAATAACCGAGTAAACTTCGGAGACCGGAAACCAAAACCCTAAACCGGATTAGCTTAAGCTTGAGAGAGAAACCTAGGAACCCTGGATCTGGCTTTCCTTCGGTTTCAAACTAAAAGAACTTTTGTAAAATAAAGTAATGTGGAATATTGTTTTAAAGTATATTTTAAACCATAAAAAAGATCTGATTTTGAAAAATTTTCCATTCTGGTCATTCCTAAGATCCATTACGGAAAAGCGAGCCCGAAACTCGAAATTCGAAAAATATTTCGAAATACTCTTTACAACCGAAATTTAATAAGTATCTCAAAAATATAAATTTTATAATTTTTTTGCTTATAAAAATTACAGATATAGCCTTTTTCTCATATTTTCTTTACTACTGGTAAATTAATTGTCTTGTTTACTATTCATTACTATTCACAAGTACAACCTACTACACTCACAAGCCACTCCCTACTCTTACATCCTTACAAACACTCCATTACATTTTCTTTTCGAAGAAAAAAATTTGTCTCTTAAGAATTATTACAAATTAAGACATTTTATTACATAAATTACAAAACAAAGCAAATTTAAACTCTCTCTCTCCCTGTCCTTGTGAACCGACGCACACCCCTAATGCCCTCAATTGTTTTATTTTTTTTTATTATAATTAAACAAACCCTAATTTACTTACTATATATATATATATTCTTTTACATTTCTCTCTCTTATTCACTTCATTTGTTTCAAAAAAATCACAAACCCTCTTCATTTTCTCCTCTCTTGCCGTGACCTTCATCACACCCACACACACTTACACAAGTTCATTTTCTCCTTCATTTTCCACTCATTTCAAACTTTAGGTGATGAATCCTAAACCCTTTCTACACTAAACCTTGTAATGGCAAGACCATTCATGAGTGTTTTCATATTTAAATCCCCATGAGCACTTGCTATGGATAAGAAAATGCTACTACATGAATATCAGGACATCACAAGAGTAGATCTTGTGTTTAAATGTGTTTTGTTGGATTATCTTCATGTTCATGCATATAATAGTAGAGTAAAGTACAGATTTTGCATAAAAATCCATGTTCATGTTTTCAAACTCCATTTCATGTGTCATAAGTAGTAGATCTAGCATTTAAATGCTCATACTATACTTGACGTTCATGATCTCATGAATATTTTGTGTTTTAATGCATTAATGATCATAAAGGTTTTGTCTTGTGTATAAAATGTTGTAGTTAGTAGACCTTTAAGTAGATAAGACAATAAACTTAAAAAGGGAAAAATTTTTGTTTGAAATGTTCAAATCAAAATTCGAGGACTTTAAGAACATGTATTAAAAACCCTTTTATCAACTCTAAAACTTGTGTTTTATATGAAAAATGAAGAGTATAGGTAATATATCATTAAGTAATGCTTTTTATAAGTTGAAATGAGATTTGATAAGAAAGATGGGCAAAACAAAGAGTAGAAATAAGATAAGAAATTTTGAGTCACTAGTTAACTTAGGAAATTCGTAATTTTGGAGTATTGTTATGAAAACACCTATTTTCCAAACCCAAAATGAAAGTTTTATTTAAGAAATGAAGTCTTTAAGGGATAGGTATAATACAGCCTTAAATTTTAATGTATTAAATAAGTTTTTCTCAAAGAAATCATTCAAAAACTAATTTTTCAAAATTCAGATTTTGGAATAACCCCTATTTGCAAATATGTTTACAAAGTATAAAATGGGAATCTTTATGTAGAAATGAAGGTCCTAAGTAATAGATATAATGAAGACTCAGTTTTAACAAGGATAATTAGATTTTCTTAAGAAATAAATCCAAAACAAATGGAAATGATAAAAGTTAGGAAACTAGTTTTCTTAAAAGCAAATAGTCATGGAGTCTTACAAATAAAAAGTTTCTAAAATTTCCTTTTAGTAAATATTGTCAAGAGCATTCATACATCAAGTTCATAACATGCCATTCATGATAGGAAAATTATCAATATTGTATGTATAGTTGATTTATATTCTAAACATTACAAGCATTCACAAAACTATTTTTCGGAATTAAAATTCGCTACTAATCAGAATATTTTGTGACTCAAACATTTTCAAAACTTGAAAATTATATTCGAAATTATATTAGAAATAGATAGATCTTTCGAAGTAGATAGAAATTGGTATATAATATGCGCAATTTCGAGTTAAAATGAGTTAGATATGACCATTTTAAATTAGGACTTCAACTTAGGTGAAAATTGACGAACTTAGTAAATAGAATTGTTAAGTTTATTAGAACTTCATAAGAAATACTCATTGACGGTATTCCTTGTACTTAGGTGATTTTGAGGACGGATTTCCACTCCCCGATGACTACTACGACTAGTGGATTTCTCTCCATGGCCGAGTTAGTTCATTTCTTAAATAGTTGTGCTCATGTATGTGCTTGTAACAGTAATGGCATTAGAATTAGGAAAAGATAAAATTGTAATCTTGGTTGAATGATAAGTATATCGAGACTTGTTGCAAAAACATTGTATGAGCTAGTATACACTTGAATTGTTTGAAATTCTCTATGATCGCTCTTAACCTACATAATTAACATGCCACGATTATATGAATAAACTGTACATACACATCACATAGTGAGTCACATTGTATTAACAAGTATACCTTTAGTGGGACAAAGGTATATTAGCGAAGGCATGGAGGCCCGTGTTAACATTAAGAATGCGAAATCGCTTAAGTTAACGGAAGTAGGGTAGGCACTTGAAACTACCACACAAAACAACATATGTTGTATAACTAAGAGAAAGAGATCAAAATTATGGTTGCATGACTTATGGACCACCCCACTTAAGATTGGAACTATAGGTGCATGACTTATAGACCACCCCAGCCCCAAATGGAGGGCGTAAATCCATTCACATATGGCTACCAGAAAGTCATATGCTTGTATGCTCATTTGCATGTGCATTCATATGATTGATTAATTATAACTTGCTTATATATATATCTTGTTATTTGGAAATGAATCTTACTAAGCTTGTTAGCTTATACTCCGATAGTTTTTGTTGCAGTGTTCCCATTTTTGGTTGTTCCGAGAGAACACTTTTCACAAGTTTAGCTTTTTGGATTAAGGAGCTTTTGAAGAAGTCATGACCTAGTTATGGGTGTAAACTTCTAGGAAAAATCTCTTTAACATAAATTCTAATATTTGTTAGATGGAATTAGACTGGATAGACTTCTATTATCTTGGCGGGGGTATGCCCCCTTGACTTTTGTAAAGACTTAACTTATCTATCTTGTTGTGATTTCTATTCTTAATGCTATTGTATGCCTTCTTAAGACTATTCGATTCAAAGTGTGATCCTAAAAATTGTGTAAGTACACCTTACACCCGATATGTAAACTTATGGGATGACTAAGGTTGTTATACTTAAGTTTAAATATGGAGCGTGGTGGACTATCACGTTTTGGGTACCCTTTGGGGCGTGATAGCTACTTTTTAGTTTCTGCAGATACCGACAATGCATCCTTACTAGTTAAAGTTGTGCAACTTCTTTGTTTATGTAGCAAACAATTAATGACTAATTTTACCACCAGGTAGAAGTCTATGATGAATAAATCATCTAAACACTCTAAATTATACAACTTGAATATGATAATCACTAAGTAAATAATGTAAAATTTTAAGAAAAGTCACAAAGATCACTTCTAATTTTTTGCGATTTAAAAATAATAAAATTTAAACACTTTAATTATTGTTCAAAAATTAGAATTGTTAATAATAAAATTTCAAAATACAATTTTCTATAGCTTTTTGCAATCAACAATTTATAATATCTTAATAAATTAATGAGATATCTTAATTACAATATTAATAAGATAATAGTGCTAATAAAAGTTATAAAATATATTACCCTTGACAATTAAAGTAATATGAGTACTATATGCTTCATATACACGCTGTCATACACACACACACATATATAGATAAGAATGGGGAAAAACAAACCTACAACCTTCATTTGTTGAGTTGATGTATCGTGTGAGTTAATGTTGTGTCGTCATGTATTGTCTCAAGTCAAGAGATAAGTGAAGTCAAGTATGGTTAAGTTGTTTGTTGTCTTCACCAAAAATCTTCTTCAAAAATTGAGTAGGTGGAAGGTTGAAATCGCTAAACCAAATCTTACTGATTCGTATATGCTATATTGCATGAAATATCAATCTTATATAATTAAAGTGTCACGCTCCAAAAGATACCCTAAACGCGACAGTCCGCCACACTTGATTTTTAAACTCAACTATGATAACCTTAGTTATCCCATAAGTTTGGACATCGGATGTAAGGCTTACATTCACCATGTAAGGGACCTTACTTTGAATCTAAATAGGTTAGAAAGACATACATAGCAATAAAAATATAAATCATAACAATTATGACCAGATTAATCTATTACAAAGTTTAAGGGGCATAACCCCCGTTAAAATATTAAGAGTCTTGGGGTCCACAAAAGTCTGTTACAACAACATATATATATATATATATATATATATATAATTAAGGAGATTTAAGTAGAAATCTATGCCTATTATCTAGGTCTCAACTTCTTCAAAAAGCTCCTTAAATTCCAAAGCTATACCTGAGAGAAAAGCATCCTTGGGATAGCCATAGATAATCGTACTGCAATAGGAAACTATAAGGGTATAAGCTTGCGGGCTTAGTGAATTTCACTTCCAAATTAAATACTCAATCAAACAATAAGCAAGCAAGTTATATTAAACAATCATATGAAATACACAAGCACGTGAGCATACAATACATAAGAGTTTCTGGGAGTCCTATGTTGAATGGATTTACGCCCTCCATTCGGAGTTAGGTGTTTCAGGCCCATACGACCATAGATTTCAATTCTTCCCTTATTTATTTAGTGGTTGTTTCAGGTGCCTACCCACTCGTTAATTATGTAGTTGATTCAAGTGCTTACTCCACTTCCATTTTAATTTAGGCGATCCCGCACTGATAATCCGAGTTTTTAGGCCTACCCATTGCCTAGCTATTATGCCTTTTTCCCACAAAGGTATAACAACGAATGTAATGTGACTCAAATATATGTTATGCATGGACAATTTAGTTATATGGTTATGGCATATTATTTAAGTGAATTACAGGCGATCATAGAGATTTCGAACACTTTAATTCTATACTAAATCATATACATATTTGTAACAATTCCCATTTCGATATTCTTATCATTAATTCAACTAAGTAGAATTCACATGCACATTTCAATTTTATCTTATCCTAATTCTAATGCCACTATCATTACAAGCACAATCATAAGCATGTGATTTAAAGAAAGTGAACTCACTTTGCCATGCAGCGAAATTCCTCTTAATTGTAATAATCCTCGAGAAGATCTAGTCCGTCTCCCAAGTCTCCTAACAAAAGAAATACCTCCAATGACTTGGTCATTTTAACTTGGAATTTCACATATTATATACCGATTTCTATATATTCGACGAGAGCTATCTATTTTTAAAGTTATTTTCATTAAACAAGGTTATTTGTTTATGACCAGTAGGGTACAAAATGTTATACGAGATTCCCACCCCACAAATCAAATTCTAATTTCACTCCAAGCATCATTCAAAAACTTTGATAGATACTTAGTTATCATTATATCTTGAAAGACTCTTTTATACACATATATAACACAATATCATGCATGATTCATGGGTTTTGATCAATCTATTTCCTTATGTACTTAGACAATGTTTTTGGGGTTTGAAAGATACTATTTTCTTAAGCTTTGTTTCTACCAAGTATTATATGTACATGCAATATCTACAAGTTATTATCATGAATGCCAAGATATGAGCTATCTATATGTATGTCCTTAATGATATTTGATTACAAGAACTCTTTTAGAAAACTTTTGCTTTGCAAAACCTTTTAAAATACTTGATTTAAGAAAACTAGTTTTATTTCTTGCAAATTCACACTTGTTTTTATTAAAATATAACCTTAATGACCTATATGCCTAACACCTTTATTATTTTAATAAAATTATTCATTTTGGAGTTGTAAAATATATGCTTAAATAGGGGTTTTACCTCGTTACGAATTTTACAAAATTTTAAGGAATGAAAACTTTGTTTGATTGTTTTGAAACTTTTCCTTTGTTTTAGAAATATAAGTTGATAAATGTATTGTCAAAATTAAGTCTTTACTACCTATATACTCTAAAGCTTCTATTTTTCTATTAAAATCCTCATTTTGGTATTTGGAAATAGGTGTTTAATGGGGGTCATTTCTAGATCCGAATTTTGAAATTTATGTTTGAGATTGTTTCTTGTGTAAAACTCATTTAATCTTTCTAAAATTAAATCTTAATCAAACCTACTCCCTAAGGCTTCCATTTCTTTAATAAAACTCTTGTTTTAGGATTGAAAAATAGGAGTTTACTTGGCATTTTACCCTAGTTACGAATTTCAAGTTTTAATTGGGGTTGAATCAAGTTCTAACTTATTTTTTATAACCTTTTTCTTATTTTGAAAATTTCTCTTAGTAAAACTAAGCTTAACTCATCAAAATCATTCCTTTATGATACCTATTCCCTAAGCTCTTCATATTTAGTATAAAAACTTCATTTTGGAGTTGGAAAATAGGTTTTCTAAATAGGGTTTTTTTTTTCCATTCGAATTTCCAAAAATCATTTTTTGTTGAAACAAAGATAGATCTTGAACTTTTTAACATATTCTCATTATTATTATGCTACTACCAGTCTTTTATATACATGAGACAAAAAATCTATGGCATTTATGTACTCAAAACAACTAGATCTAGTATATCATGTAAGTCATGAATGCGAATGCAACATCAACATTATGTAGATGAGGTTAATAGATGAATACATACACAAAATATCAATAATAACAACATAAAACAATAATATAGCAAAATAATAGTAAAATAACTTAAATATCAAGATCCACAACATTGTGATGGCAAGAATCTCATGCTTACATGTTTCCACATCCCTAGCATAAAGCTCATGGAGATTTTAGTGGAACCACACATGTATAATCTTGTCATTACATGTTTTATTGTGGTAGGATTAAGATCCATTACCTATTTAGTGTGTGGAACTTGAAAACTTGAAAGAAAAAAAAAGTTGTGTGTAAGTGTGTGAGGGAGAGGGGCTCACGGCAAGGAGAAAAAAAGAGAGGAGAGAAAAACTTTTCAAAGTTTGATTTTTGTGTAAGAGAAAGGAAGTGTAAAGGTAAAGGTATAAAAGTATTTATATAAGGAAATGGATTAGGGTTTGTGTGATTAATAAAATGGAGAAAAATCAAGCAAAATGAGAGAGGGAGAGTAGGAGAGGGGGAGGGCACCGGTTTTGGGCAAGAGAGAGAGAGAGAGAGACAGATGTGTGATTTATTTTGTGTAATAATATTCAAATTTAAAAGTAATTTAAGTAATAAAATGTATTGGAAAAGTAAATTTGTAAGGAAAATAATATAATATTGTAAGAATAGGTTGTAAGGATGTAAGAATAGGATATGGGTGGTTATACTTGTGAATAGTGAGATTAGAAATCAAAAAGTAGATTAGACAATTAAATTACCAATAGCAAAAAAAAAAAAAATGATAAAAGGATATAACTGTAATTTTTATAAATCGAAAAATTACATAACCGATATAATTGGAAATCTTATGAAATTACGAGTCTAACGGTACTAATAGTATATTCTTGGTATCCTGAGCCTCGGGATATGCTTTTCAAAGTCTGTATCTGATTATGTTCGAAATAGGCAAAAAATTTACCAAACTGATATTTTTGAGCATCCTTATATTATTACAGGCCAATCTACATTCTTCACTCATATTTCGATTTCTCAGTTTAAGAACTCAGGATTGTCGGATCTAAACTGCTAGGGTTTCCTAAGGATTTGTTGACTTAGGGTTTCCAGTTGACTTTCCGGCTTAGGGTTTAAGCTTGAAATTACCTTAAAAATTAGGGGTTTACATAAAGAAATATTGAAAAATTTCAAAGTGTCAAATTAAGAAATACATGATAAATAATAAATGTTTATGAAAGAAGTGATACTAAACCTAAAAAATAATAAATCTCAATACGTTTCATGAAAATGAACATAGTAAGAAATATCAAATAGAAGTGATAAAAGAATGAAACGATATAATCATAATACTTGTAATTGATAAACTTAATAAATATGAATATTAGACAAATAATCAAAATTTCTTTAGAAATGAAAAGTAATCGCAAAACATGAATTAGAATTTAATTTAGAATTGAACTTAGATAATTAATCAAGTCAAGTAAAGTAAATTATAGGATAAAAATTAGATAGAGTGACGTAATCAAATTAATAAATAGCTTACTTGAAATTTGAGATTTCAAACATTCTTTTCATTTAGCCTATACGCTTTAAAAATATTTTTCAAGAAATCAAATTTTATTATCTTTTATTTCAAATTAAACTTCTTTTCTTTCAAATTCAAATATCTAAACCCTTAGAAAAATTTAATTTAAATGTTTAATAAATTTTTAAACCCTAAGCTTTAGTATACTTCATGAATTGAATTGTTCAATTCTTTGCAATCATCAACTTGAATCTTTTTTTTTTTTTTTCAATTTACAAATGACCTAAGTTTCTCAAGTTCATTTATCTAAATTTATAATATGTCATAAATTAGCCATTTTATATAAATTCTATTTTCTTAATCCCCATAAATTTTGAGTTCAACTACTTAATCATAAATGTCAGTTTAAAGTCCGAACTCAAACAAAATATCAAATTTCTACAAATTAAACCCTTAAGCTAGACTTTTGATTCAAGTAATAAATTGTTGTTACATAAATCCTCATATTTCTTTGTAATTGTTTTTGATACTTAATATAATTATCTGAAAAGTTCAAACCCAAAGTCCCTATTCCAAAAATATCTTCTAAACTTTTACTTTAACATTTTTCCTTCCTTTTCCTTTTCAATTTCCTGCAATTTCTTTGCCTTCTCCTTTCTTTCTTCTTTCTCTTCTTCTTTTATGAAATTTTTCTTCTTCTTTTTCTTTCTTTCCTCAAATTTCAAAAACTTAAAATCTCAAATACTAAAAGATCATAAGGAGAAATAAAAGATGAAAACAAGATAGAAGTTGGAAATCTTGCATGAAAGAGCTACAACAACTAAGGAGAAAGAGTAATTGAAAGAACAAGTTTCTTATGTACATCAAACAAGTAAGTAAGTTATTTTCTTTGATTTGTTTATTACAAATGCATGGGTATGATGAATAAATGTTAGTTGTATATAGGATTTGTGATAAAAATGGTAGATAAGTAATATTTAGACTTGTATACAAAAATTAGATGTCTTTATATATGAGAACCAAGGATGTTGATGAAATGATTTGGTTATATATTAGCAGAAATATAATTAAAAAGTGTTATAAACTATGAATATAAGTATGTATGCTGCTTTTATGGTGTTTTAGTTGAAGTAGGATGGAAACAAGTAGTTAAAATTAGAGAAAAGAAACAGGGCAAAATGTGATAGGGGAATTACAAGAATCATGGGCATGAAACAACCGTTAATAGGCTCGAGCACAAGCATGATTCAACACACAGTGGCTTTGTTTTGAAAAATTTTGATTGATCAAGAGTGTGAACTAGTCCTTCTTAGCCTCGGGTTGTTTTTAAATTTCAAAATCTCAAAATCACATGCGTGATCTAGCCCTTAGTAGCATTAGGTGTGTGATTTTTACATAATCATGGTCATGATTGTGCCGGTGATAAAAATCACGGCCCAAGTCACGGCCATGATTTGTGAATCTCTAGATCTAAATGAACTTAAATATTTGAAATAACCTTAAAAATGGATAGAGCATTCGAAGTAAGTAGAAAAATAACAACTCATATGTGAAAAATTGGAGTTAAAATGAGCTAGTTATGGCTGTTTTGAGATAAAAACTTAGTAACTGAGAATTAGTTATCAAAAATGAAATTTCAAGTAAGACGAGATAAATGATGTTTGATGTAATATGTTAGTACTTGAATAATTAGGAATGGGTTAAGTGAATTAATAGCTTTAGTAATTAATTTGGGTTAATATAGTTTCTAAGCATAAGATGAACTTAGTTAATAATCTTAAGTTCAATATGACTTAATGAAATTTAATGAGTTAAAATGAATTAGATCTATTAAGTTTAACTAACTTGGTTGATTTAAGTTATGCTTATACAAGTATAACTTGAAATGTAGAGTAAATTAATAGACTTCAGTTAATATGAATATTAGATATAAAATAAATTAGTTAAGAGACTTCATTAAATATGAATATTAGATATAAACTAAAAACTTGTAAATAACTTAGAAATAATATAATATAATATAATAGGTTAGACCATGAATAAAAAAGGGAATATGTGTTTCAAATGTTTGCTCGCTAAAACGAGTTTTTCATATAAGTTGATGATTTATTTGAATACTTATATGAGTGATAGGGAATAATGATGTTTACATAATAAAAGATTATAAAAAAAAGAAAATAAATGATTTGACTTGTTCATATCTTGGCGGGGTGATTTTCGTAGCCATGATAGGGTTCCTACTTAATGTCTGATCAAATAGGTTTTAATATAAGTGGAAAAAAAAAAAGGTTTTAATATAAATCTATATTTTCAATCAAATGTAAACTAATGAAATAAAAGTGAGTTTAACTACTAAAATGTTATAGTGAGAAGGTTAATTAGTAAGTATTATTCCTTTTCATAAGAGGAATAGATTCATCTTTGGATTTCCTAGAAGTTGTTGTGACTTAGCTAGGATGACAGGTAGGTAACAATAACCTTATTACCTTATTTGTGTTTATAATGTAGTTGCACCTATATAAAGATAAACATAACTGACTATATGTAGGATTGGGTATTCGTTTGTTGTTTGGTGACTATATTGTGTGATAAATCATTAAAATACAAGTGATCACACATTACTTGTAATAAATAAGTTGCTGTTATTGATGAGTGATTGTTAATTGAGTGGTCATTTAATAAATAAACATAATACTGTGTAGTTATTTAATTAAATAATCATACATTATGTGACAATACACCCTGCATTAACATGGTATTCATGTCTCGTATTAGCCTCTCAGTTCTGTGGTAGTCATAAGCTATGTTGGTGGAATTGTTTCTCCAATTTGATACCATTGAGTTATCAACCCTCCAGGTGCTAAGTAGGCATGGAAGGATGTTGCCTGAGTGAGAGTTGACATGGAGATACTAATACTTAGTGGTGGGTCAAAGATCTAAGGTGCAGTTGAGATTATAATCCTTATATGCATAATATATATATATATATATATATATTAAGAAATGAGTTAAAAAGGACTTCTCTTTCCTTAGTTCTTTGGTTCTCATAGGCATAAATTACTTGAGCTGATCCTTTAACCCCCAAGAAAATGCGTAAATCTTCATTGATTTGGATTCTGGTCATCCAATTTATGCATATCATATGGTTGAGTGTTGCATTGTATGTGCGTGCTAATAAAATTTGTTTGGTGTTTGTTTAATATGTAGTCTAGTCTTGTTATTCACTGAGCTATAGTTTAGCTCATACCCTTATAGCTTTTGTGCATGAGTAACTCAAGCCAGGAATGGGTTAAAGCTGTGTGAAGAGAGAGTTAATCTTCAGTGAAGACCTTGAAGATAAGAAGATGAACTTAGAATGTAATCTATATGTTTAGTATTTAAGTTAGAGATTTTGTAATGTATAAGGTAAACTTACAATTAAGTTAGCCGTATAATGGTTGAAACTTTATAATACGTAGTTTATTTATTCAATTTTACTGTTTGGTGGGGGATACCAATTCCCTATGATTCTAGTAGATTGTAAGAATTCGTATTTCCTTAGTTATCAAAATATTTTTATATATTAAAAAAAAATTGCATAGCAAATATTAAGTAAATTTTTCAATCTTTGACTTGGAAAATGGTTCTCATATTATGGATGCATACGTGATATAATAACGTTAGGTTAATACTACTAGGCCCTTTTTAAGGTCATGAGAAATCATCAACAAGGAAATTTCCACACAGTGATTCAAGCTTAATAAATAAACAACCTTTCTCTTCTTCTTTCTTATTTTATGGCCATTTGCTACTTATACTAACTCAAAGCTTTCCTAGTACTTTCATTTATTGGTCACAAACCTTCGTAAATAAAGATACTTTCAAATTTATATCAAGAATTATTAGGAAGTTCTTTCACTACATCACAAAAAAACATTATAGTTCAAAGCACATAGATTATTAAGTCCTAACATATTCAAATATATATTCCAATAACATTGTCTTTCTCAAAAAACTTAAAATCTATTTAACAACAATCACAACAAATAACTTTCAAAGAATTTCCTTTTTCAACAAATGTAAATGTAATCTTACACATTGAATGTAGGATACTTAGATTTCCCTTGAATTGTTAGGGTTTCTTTTTCCTTTAGTTTAACTAGAATCTTTATTATTATGGTTGGCTGCACACATCAGCTTCTTGGGGTCTAATGTGGTGATACTTCTTGTAGAAAATAACAAACTCAAATTAGAAAAACTAAAAATAATAGTTTTTTTAAACCACCAATAAATTAATAATTATTCAATGGTTTTATTCAAGAGTAATTTTATCCATTGCGTTTATAGTATTACAATACTATAAAGAAATGTAATCTCATGTGAAAAAGGATATAGACTGAGAAAAGTTTTCTATGTAAATTTGCTTTAACAATGATAACTTATGATCTAACCTTTATTTTAGAAGGATATTTTGAGTTTTATGATTAATTTGTAAGAATATTTGTAAGAAAAAGGTAGTTAATAAATTTAATTATTGATTTCAAGTTTTGGAAGGTAATTTATGCTTAAAAGAATAATTTTAGATGAGTTAAAGCGAGTTTTATTCAAAATGAAGTTACAAAACTGCAGTCTACAAAAGAGAGTACACAAGTTGACTTGTGTGGGCAACAGAATGTAGTACACAAAAGGTAATACAAGTGATGTAGTGATTCGTGCGAAAAATGAAAGGGTATTCTACGTGCCACACAATGGAGAGTAGATCCATCTTTGAGTTCATATCGGAAGTGTTTTCAAGCAAAAAATGAGCATTTTCTAGACTACATGAGTGAATACACAAGACTTATGTTGAGACTCATGTTGAAACCGAATCGTATCTTTTCAACATTATCCAAGCTTATCTCTAAAAGATATAGTCAAGATTTGATATAAATTTCATCTTAACACTTATGAGAGATAAATTAAAGGATAAAGTCCTATCTTTACGAGGAGAATAAGATTCACAAGGAGATTTACAAGGGCCATATATGAGGAAAATCTCAATTATGCGAAGTGTTGGAAATATAGGTTGCGGCCCGTGGACCAGCCTGTGAACCCCCTTAAAAAAGCGGGTTGTGGCCAAAATTTTTTGTCACATTTAAAAGCGGGCCGAATTGGCCTAGCCCGTTTAACCAGCAGCTAAGCACAAAAAAAAAAAAAAAAAACAACAACAACAACAACAAGAGGAGAAGTTTAAAAACAAGAATAATATAACATCTTAGTGATTATTTATGTATGTTATGAGAAAAAATAGATTGATACATGAACCATAAGTATTATAACATTTTTTAAATATATATTTATTGATTTAAACATAATATGATATTTCATAAATCATTTTAAAAACTTGCTTTTATATATAAGTAATCAAAATAGCAATAAAATTAGTCGTTAATATATATCAAACCTTACAATATATAAATATTTTAATTTTCACATAAACTAACATTAAAAAATAAAAATAAAAAATTTTTAATTTTAGCCCGCGGGCCAGGCCGACCGAGAAAATCTAGCCCTTTAAAAGCGGGCAAATTTGGCTCGGCTTGTTTACCCACTATTTCCAGCTCTAATTATACTAGACAGAAATTTTGTCATATTTTCACTTGGAAATAATTGAGAGATCAAGAATTTATAGAGTAAGGCTAGAAAAAGTATTCAAGATTGTTGTGCTGTTGAAGATTTACAGCTTTAGAGTCATTAGAAGATCATTAAAAAGGGTTTTTTTTTAATGTTTCTTTGCTTTTTAATAATTTATGATTTGATTGTAATATCTATGGAAGAGTAGAGAATTATTACTCTAGCCTTAGAAAATCCTTCTTATTTATGTAACTAGGATTTATTAGTTTTTCAATAATAGATTAGTTTTCTTGAATTCATCTATGTGTTTTATTTTTATTAAATTGATATTTGCTAGCATATTGATTTAATTATTATATTTCATATAAATTAATTAAGAAATTGCTTATATGAATAGATCTTGCATAGGTGAAAATAATTACATGCACACCTAAAGTAAGGTATCATAATTCTTCGGTATTAGATTTAAGATCTAAGATCAGATTTTAATTCTAATAAGGGATATTTAAAGTGATTTCTAGATTGTTGTCAATTGAAAGAGGTTTTAATAGACTAATCTAAGGTTAGAGTTTAATAATCTTAAGAATGATATTAAACTAATTTAGGACTCTTGCAAGTCAAGAAGGCGATCTACAAATTGAATTATCTTATAATGTAAAAGTCACGTGATAAGTAGTGGTAATTCAAAGGGTTAGAGTTAGAGTAAGTTATGAATTTGATAATTTAAAGACAAGTAATCTTGATATTGACATCTTAGATATAATAATTAGATGATAATAATTGAAATCATTTATATTTTTTGGTTAGATAATACAATTAAGGCATATTGATAATAAAATATAGGCCACAGCCTACTTGGCCCACTACCATCATAAATGGGCCCTAAAGCCTAAGAAATCACCTCTCATCGACCAAAGAGGAAACATAACAAATGGCACCTTAGGTCCTGACTTGGTGAGGGGAATCGAGTTGCCACTTGCACCGCTGACCCAAAGGATCAATAAACAACCTCTCCATGAGACCATTCTCAGGAATAAGCCCCCAAACTCGACCATAAGCTACCTCACAACACTGAGTTCGCCTACGAGCTATCTGTAAGAAATACCCCCATCCCACCTTAGGACCGTAGGGGACATCTTCAGCTCAACAACACTCTACGTAGTCGTAAATACTCTAGCTCGTGTACCTCCATCACCTCAAGTACCAGGTCATCCACCAGGTGGAGATATGCCTTGACAAAAAAAGATCCGATGGACCCCATCTTAGTATAGCCATGACCTATAAATAACCCATCCCTCTATTAGAGGAGGGGAACTCTTTTAGACAAGTAAATATTCTTCTATCAAGGAGGGACCCATGGACTGACTTAAGCATCAGAGTGGCTCGTTGGACAATCCCATGGCGCACCTATAAACCCTCATATTTTATGGTAGTTATAAGTAAATTCTAGGACTAGAAGTCAAACTTGAACCTTAAAGTCAAACTAGGTCTACATTAAATTCTAAAGTATCTAGATCCGGTAAGATCGTGCTCAAAACCCTAAAAAAGTAAAATTGAGATAACCTTAGATTATAGTTCGAAATAATATCTTAAAACCTAAAAAGATCATATTCATAAAAAATTTGCTCGTTTCAAATCTGAACAGGATCAATTTCTAAAATCAAGGTCCTAGCATGCAAAATGTTGAAAATATTTCAATGATCAATCTAGACTCGTAATGTGGTAAGAAATCGTAAAATATCAGTATCAAATTCTTTGGCTTCTAAAAACGTCGGTTATAGCCTATTTACATGTATTTTTCTTACTACTAGTCATTAATTGGTCTTATTTACTATTCAATTACTATTTTCCACTATTTATTACTATTTCACTATCTTTACTTTTTTTTTTTATTGCCTATTCTTACAACCTTACACACCTATTTTCTTATATTTTCTTTTCTAATACTACTTTTTATATAACTTATCTTACACATGACTTACTTTTCTTTACAAAAATTAATTTTTAATCATCTATCCTCCTCTCACAAGCCAAAACCGGTGCCTCTCTCTCTCTCTCTCTTTTATCGATTTCTATGATTTCTTTTTCATTTAATTTAATTCACTTTAATTTAGATCCCAAAACTCTATAAATACTTCTTTCTTCCTTCATTCTTTACACATTCACTAAAACAACTAACAAAACTCTTGCAAATTTTCTCCACAGCTTCCCCTCTTGTCTCCCAAAAACCTTGAGCTTCATCCCCTCCCTCTCATTATGATTTTCACAAATTTGCTTCATCTATCTTCCATCTTCCATCTTCATCCATCTTAGGTAAACACTAAAACCCCCTCTTTAGTTATGTTAACATAACATGAACAACATGTATGTTATGATTTTAAGCAAGATCCCCATGAACTAATGCTAGGGAATGAAATCATAGAAACATCTTTTTCATATTTTGTTTAACTCCATGTTTACATTTATGATTATATTGTGTTCTTGATTCTAACCTAACTTTCTATATTTAGTATGTATAAGTATATGTATATATATTTTAGAGCCTAAAGCTCACTAATCTAACATCTTATTAATGCTTTATTTCATGTTAAATAAAATAAGACTAATCAATCTCTAGTCTTAGACTTGTCCTTAATCAAGTTAAAAGAAATATGAAACTTGTCCATTTTTAAGTCTCGAGGGCCTTGAATATAATCTAAGACTCCATGTTTCCTTTTTCTTATTTTGCTTTATTCATGAGACTAGAAATACTAAAGTCTCGGGAAGACTTGATAAAGTCCAAGACTCCCATAATTATTTGCTATTCTTATTTTGTTTATAAGATTGGATGTATTTCAAGTCTCGGGAAGCCTTGAAATAAATCCAAGACTTCTATGATCTTTTTTTTCTTTTTCTTTTCCTTCTTTTCTTTCTTTTTACTTATCTTTCTTTTCTTCTATGGTGACTGGAATTTATTCAAGTTTCGGAAAGTCTTGATGACAAGTTAAGACTTTCATATCCTTACTTTCAATATATGCTCATTTGATTTTCTATCTTTAATTTCTACATGAGTCTATGCCAATAATTTATTTCTTAGCATAACTACTATATTCATGTGCTTGCATGGTCATAGGGTAATGTTGTTGTCTTAATAAAATTTTCAAAATGAGAACATTGATTATTTCATATTTTATAAAATGAAACATAACTTTCAAGAGAATTAGTTTTCAACACTTAGGAAAATTTTTCTTTAAGAATAAGAATAGTTGTTCAACTACACTCTCTCCAAAATGTTCAAAATAAAATGTTGATAATTCTTTGTTATAAAAATTTCCTTAAAATTCTATCTATAAGGTATATATAAATAGTTTGCTAAGAACTAGGAACAAACCAAATGCTTATTTTTCTTACATGACAACCTTAAAATCATTTTATTAGTTCCAATCAACTTAGAATAAAAATTAGTATATAACATAAAGAATTAAGTTTTGGAAAATAAATTTACCTTCATGAAGCTAAGTAAATGTAAAAATAATAATTTTATTAATTAGATATTTCAATGATAACAAACTAAAAATTATAATCTTTCCTTCAAAAACTCAAAAGGAGTTCTCCATAAACTTAACTTTTCAAACTTCTATAATAGATTGTTTAATGAAAAATTATTTTCAAGACAACATCACTAGGATCATGTATCTAATATGAGTAATATCGATACTAAGCAATTTTGATTTATATAAATATTTTTTTGTTTGCTATAGAGTGTCCAAGTGGTGAAAAACTTTGAAAAATGAAAAATTTAGGGGCTGGAACTTATAGGAATAATTTGTACTATCCTTTTTTGAAACCTTAGTGGGATTTAATGTAAAAAATAACCTTATAAATAGCTACATCTTTTTGAGTAGGTAGAAAATGACTACTAATATGTGAAATTCCGAGTTAAAATGAACAAGTTATAACTGTTTTAATTTGTAATTTCTACAATCGGGAAAAACAATGTTAATAGTAAAATAGAACTAAAAAATTTAAGTAGAACTTCCTTGAAATACTCATTCTGAGTATTTCTTTTTTCTAAGAGACGAGGAGGTTGAATTCCTGTACCCTAAGGATTATTACGATTAAAGGATTTATCATAAAAAAAAGTCCAAGTGAGTTTCTACCCTTAATTTTCATACTTATGTTTATGCTTGTAGGTAGAGGTAGTAGATATAGGAAAAGATAAGAATGGAATATGCATGATAATACTTATTGAAATTATACTAAGCATATTGAAATTTAAATTGTTGATAAATTAATGATTAACTTACTATTATCGTGAAGTTTTTGCAAATATTTATTTGATTGACCTTAAAATACCTTATTCATATGTTAAGAATAAATTAACAAATTGATTCATGCATATCACGAAGTAGGTTACATTGCATTTGTTGTTATACCCTTGGTGGGATAAAAGTATGGTAGTGGTGGTTGATAGGAACCTAAATATCTACATGTGGCGAGTAGGAGCCTGTAAGAACTACAAGTTTTAGTGACGAGTAGTAGCCTGAAAGAACTACAAAACATAATTACAAACTATGGTAATGTGGGCCTGAAACACCTAACCTCGAATGGAGGGCGTAAATCCATTCAAATATATGATTTTCAATTAATCACATGTATTGCTTCTTCACATACTTGTTGCATTTCATACGCTTGTTTGAATAACTTGTTTGATTTATTTATATAGGTATGATTAATTTAGGAATATTTCTCACTAAGCAAGTTAAGCTTGCACCTCTTTAGATATTTGTTACAGTTTACCTATCTTTGGTTGAAGTCGATAGGATATTTCTCCCAGGTACCGATCTTTTGGGTGTAAAGAGCTTTTGGAAAAAATCCATATTGTAATGTTAGACATAGACTTCCATAGAAATCTTCCAATGTAATTTATTTTGAAAGATGGACTTTAAGACTATGTAACGCTTTTAATGGGGGAAACCCCTTTGTTTTGTAAGACTTCTCTTTTATTTAATTTGTAAAGTTATGGTTTCTATTCTTGGATACTATTAATTATATCTCCTTAAACAACTAGTTTTAAAGGAAGGTCCTCTATTGTCATGAAGTACGCTTTACACTTGATACTGAAGCTTTTGCATGACTAAGGTGGTCATTCTTAAGATTTAATATTGTGTGTGGCGGACTGCTATGTTTAAGGTATCCTTTGGGGCATGATAGCACCTTTGGCTGCTTCTTTGTGTTTGCAGGAGTCAATCTCTATTGGCAGAATCAACTTGTGTAACAAGGTTACTACTAGTACTTGGTTCAAGATCTTTAAGGCACATTAGTTGATATTAATTATTATACTATAATCTGAATGGTATAGTTGTCATAAAGTGATCATATGATACGATAAATATAAGATTTTAATTTGATCACAATCAAGTTTTTTGCTTTATTGCCGGCGAGAATATTTACATCCTTTAAGCATTAAGATTTGAAAGGTAAAGGTTAATTGGTGCTTTTAATTGTTAATTCCCTTACACTTAAGTATTTGAAAAATTTTGCATCTTTTTGAAGACATGGCTACAAACAATTATTAGTGGTCTAGTACTAGGGTAAGAAAGAAGAATCCGGCTAGAATGCAAGAAACCAACCGGCAATTGAAGCAGATACTATTATGGGTAGTACTGTGCTGTAGAGCGTCATATTACCTTGGAAATAGAATTCATCCGTAGAACAATCCCTACAACGATACCTATAATCTAGAATGGAGAAATAATCTTAATTTCTCCTTAAGCAATTAGAATATGTAAAGAATAAACCAACCTCTAGGATTTTAGAGACCACTATCATAGGTGTCACGAGGGGTACCTTAAACGTGGCAATCCATCGTACACAATGCTAAGCCTAAGAATGACTACCTCAGTCACGCAAAGGCTTCCATATCATGTACAAGGCGTACATCACAACCAAGGGAACGCATCGGAATAGCGCAATTTATATTGATAATATTTAAGTAACAAGGCAAGGAGAATACTTATTATAAAACATAAATATGGTAAATTACAATTCTTAGGGGTGTATCCCTCTATTGTCTTCAAATCCAAATAAATACACTTCTTAGAATTTCTAAAACACTAACATAGCATACATTACATATAAGGAACCTTACAAAGTAACTTCATCTTATGTTCCCATTGTCTTCATAATTGTTTAACATCCTTCTATGACTTCCTTATTGTCATGATCCTCGATTTAAGCCATGGGTATACCTGTTTCAACAAAATCTATCGGGGTATAAGCTACAACTAGCTTAGTGAGGTATTTTTTTTCATTCGCACCATGTTTTCAAACAAGTTCATTTAAATTTTCACACATATGCTATACTGTTGGTCCCGAAAAGATAACCAAGAGGGGGGGTGAATTGGTTATAAAATTTATTTTTCAAAATTTAAAACAAATTTCACACCACTTGGTTATTCTACTAAAATGGCTTTAAAACTTTCTTAAGACAATAATCTTAACAAATAAAAGCTTTAAGCAAAAATTCGGATCAAAAGTGAATCAAGACTTTCACACTTAGAAACCTTCTGCTTAACTCTCTGAGTAATAAAAATATGAATGATTTACCCTCTGATTAACCTTCTGAGCATATATCACACATATACAACATCAATAATAAATCACGAAATTAAAGAGAGATAAGGAGTAGAGAGTGCAAAGAGATATATAGAGGTTCCGCCTTGAGCGTCAATCCTCTCTTCTAGCTCCAAGCCAGGGTCCCGGTATTCCTCACCGGTTGTGTTCTACTATCCAATCAAATCAATGAAGTTACAAGAAGTATTTGCCAAACTTTTGGCTACAATTCACTTAGCTTGATTCTCATAAACAATCAATCAACTAAGCCTACTTGTAACTCTCGACTCACACTAAATGTGTAACAACAAATCAGAGGAATAAAGAATTATGTTTCCTCAAATGTATTCGCTCAAGGAATAGTAACAATAGAATATGACAGTAAATTTGCTCAAATTCAAAGAAATTCATGGCTCTTTGTTTTCTCCTCTTTTTCATGTGATTATGCTTCCTTTTTTTCTGTCTTGGGTGAGTATACTTATCCTTGTATCTTCCAACGGCTAGGAAATCAATTGGATAAACTTTGCTCCTTATTTTGTGCGTAATATTAGCTTTTCTCTTTCTTCAAAATCTGCAAATTTTGAATAACTTGAGATCTTGTTGTTGTAATCTCGAAATTCTTGCTCCAATGGATAAGTTTAAATCTCCAACAACTTGTATAATTATCTTGAACTTGAAATTCGAATTTGAAATCACCGTTGTTGACTTGTTCTTTCGTCTGGTACTGTTCATGCAACAAAAATATCGTATTTTCCATAAATTTCGACTTCCTTATATGGATAAATAATCATCAGACAAGTTCCTTGCATATTTGGATCATGTTTTCCATATTTCCAACTAAAACTTGAATAAACTATTGAAAATTGATCCTTATAAGTCACGTTCTTTTTCATTGATGTTAAAACAGAATTTTCTCAAAAAATGAACTTTAATCCGATGAAATTCGAATCCCCATGGATATTGAACCAACTTTGTAGAACACATTGAGTATATTACCCAAATATACTCAATCTTTGGAGCTGGGTCTTCAACATATTAAATGTAAAAAGAAAATTCGAATCTGGAGCTGAAACTCGTCATTTTTTTTTTTGTTGCGGTTCACCTTCTGATGTACCTTCTGATAGTTTAACAAGCCAGCGGAGAACTTTCTGATTAACCTTCTGATAGCTCATTTGTTCTTGAAATCTTCTCCAAACACTTTCTAAAGTATTCTTTGCATGGAGTCTCTCTTGAAATCATTCTCTTAAGTTATTGTAAACTACTTTGATTATATTAAACCTTGCACACTTAATAAATATGTTAGTAATTATTTACTCCTTTTTGTTATCATCAAAATCATCATTTGAGAGAAACCAACATATACATACAATGCAACATTCACGTGATTGTGCAAATATATATAGTTATTCAAAAATGATATATAGAACGGATTTACCCTTCCGTATCGAAGGTTAGGGAATCAGTGATGAAGATCCTCGATCTTCTACTGCTAGTCCCCAGGTCCCCACCCAAAGCTTTTGGTTAGCTTGGCTCCAAACCTAGAGTCACATTCCCCTGGCAATTTGGATTCTCTAGGAAGGAACATGGCTCGTATCAGAGCACGATAACAGCCAATCTAACTTTATGCGTAGGAGTAGCAGCCTTCCGAAAGAGATGTGACTCGATAGATATTGTGCGTGAGCGTTTTATTTTTCTTAATCCAGACCTTATTAAGGTTTATTAGGGGTGATCAATCAATTTAGCAAATAATAAGCAGTCATACATAAGTAAACAAAAATACTTAAACAGATAGTTTGAAGTTGCGATATGCTTAATTCTCATTTCATGCATAAACATAGAATCACATATATATATATATATATACATATCCCCGAATTCTCCATATATATCCATTTTTATCTTTCCTTAGTATACTAATGTCACTACTTTACAAGCATACGCAAGGTAGCGAAATTAAGAGGAATAACTCACTCGTCCATTCGTGATCTTCTTAGTTTTAGTAATCCTCAGGAAAGGTAATATCGTATACTTTGTCACCTAGATAAAAGAAATACCCAGGATGAGTATCTTGTAGAAATTCTATTTTAAACTTTCTAATTCTATTTCACTATGTTCATCAAAATCGTATAGAATGAAATTCCAATTTAAAATGGCTATAATTTGCTCATTTTAACTCAGAATTTTGCATATAATATACCGTTTTCTACCTATTTGAAAATATTTAACCATTTCTAAGGTTATTTTTGTTATATAGGGTCATGTGGGTTTCGAAAATGTAGGGTACAGTTTTAAAACGAATATTTCTAGATTTTGCGAAATCATTTTCCAACTCAACTTCATTCAAAAATCCTTTGATGAAAATATAGATGTATATATATATGTATATATATATGATTGATAAATCCCTTTAGTGTATAGATAAGCTCACTTTATATGCAAAATTTCTAATGGTAGTGTCTCAACAATTTATTTCATAAAACAATTCATTTTGAGTTATTAAAACTTTAACTTGACAAATTTCTTTTCAAGTATTTTGAAGAAACTTTATATTTTCATAGGTTATTATAAATGAGTATATTCTTATTTTATTTTTTTCATTTCTTTTTCCAAAACAAGTAAATTTTCCTTTAACCTTAGTCTTTCATAAATTTTACTTCTAGTGATAAAAGATCAAAGTTTATCAAAAGTGTATTAAGTTGTTGAAAACCTTTTTTATAAATTTGTATTTAGAAAGGTTTTAGAAAATGAGTCTTGTCTTCTTATATTTATTATTTAAAGTATAAGTTTTTGTTTTCTAAAACTTGTTCTTTTATTTCCTTTGAAAAGAATCCTCTTTATTGATAAAATCCTTTGTTTTTAATCTTATCTTATGTGTATTCTTTGAAAATAAGTTTCTTCTTTAGAAAATTGAAAATCATTATTTTCCTAAGTGGGTTTATAACTTTATGGGTTGAATCCATCTTAACTTTGAAAACTAGTTTGTTTCTTAGTATTATTATGGAGTGAAAAAGAGTTTAATCTTAAGCGTTTTGTGAAAACCTTGAATATTAACAAATTATTTTATTAAAACTTAGGTTATCATAATATACAAAGAAAGTATTTATTTCTTATGTTTCCTCGGTAAAACTATCTTTGTTATTTGAGAAAACTTGTATTACTTTATTTATATGTTGTTGATAATAACTCCATTATTTTGTGATAAGTCATATAATAGAAAATTTAGTTTTAAGTTCCTTTAATAAAGTAAAATTCTACTTTTAAATTAGTTGAGACAATATCATTATGTAGATACAAGTATTATGAGCATGTAAAATAATAAGAATATGAGAAAATACTAAAAACAAATAGTAATAAGCAAGATAATAAAAATATCATACTGGGAGCCTTAGCTTCATCAAGGTATCTCGGCCAAGTATTGGAAGCCTTAGCTTCATCAAGGCATTCCGAGACTAAGAATAGACTAGTCCCAAAAAGAATAAAGAAAATAAAGAAAAGATTGTTTTGACTTGATATGGACAAGTCTAAGACTAGAAAGACTAGTCTTAAAGAAATAGCATGAAATAAATAAATTGCAAAGCATGAAATTAAATAAATAACAAGTGAGCTTATATGCTCTAAAGATTATATATAAATACATAAATATATTTAGTTAGATATGAATAAGAAATTATAATAATAAAATCAACATAACAACATAATAAAATAGGAAGTTCATATGCAAGAACAAAACATGAACATGTTGTTGCTTTTACTACTCATATGAGTTTCAAAACAACACCAAAGTCATGTTAAGTTACATGACATAAGTAAATAAATGGTTCACCTAAAGTGTTTATGTGGTATGAAGATGGTAGATGAATGGGGTATTTTGTGAGTAGTGATATGTGGTAGATAGTTTGTGTATAAGGAATGATTTTTGTGAAGAATTAGTTTAAGAGAGTTTTGGTAGAGAGAAATTTTGAAGAGAGGATTTGTGGAGAGATTTTGGGAGAGTTTTGGTAGTAAAATGAATTGTATAAGGAATGAAGGAGGATGAGGGGTATTTATAGAATTTTGGAGTGAAAATTAGATGTAATTAAATTAATTGAAAAAGAAAATAATTGAGAGAGAAGAGAGAGATAGAAGGTGGACGGCAAGCATGAGAGGGGAGAGAGAGGAGTGATTAAAAATAATTTTAGAAGAAAAGTATAAGAGAAGTTTGATAATATATAGTGTGGAATTTTTATAGGAAAAGAAAATTATAAGAAATAGGTATGTAGGTGTAAAAATAGGTAGTAAGCAAAAGTAGAAATAGAGGAATAGTAATGAATAGTAGAAAAGTACTATGAATAGTAAACTAAACAATTAAAATACCGGTAGTAATAAAAATACGCGTATAAATGCGATATCTGTAATTTTTGCTACCGAAAAATTCTAAAACTAATATTTTTGAAAACCTTATATTTTTACGAGTCTATTGGTATTAACTGAATATTTTTTTCGTCCGGTGTACTAGGTCACGATTTTTGAAAACCGATCCCGTTTGGATCCAAAGGACACTAGATATTTGCGAATCTGATATTTTTAAGCTTCCCTATATTATTACGAACTATTATAAAAAATTATTTTCATTCCGTTGTTTAGGGTTTAAGAGCATGGGATTGCCGAATCTTAGACACTAGGGTTTATGGTAAGCTTTGTTAACTTTTAGGGTTCCGGTTTGACATCTGGTTTTGTTGAGTTATTCGTAAGGTATAATTTTGGAGTTTTGATTGTATTATATTTTTAGTTCGATACTTATGGTTTATCTCATTTTATTTGTCATTATTTAATAGTTTTCAGTTCTCGGGATCATTTAACCGAGTCTAAGGTTATGAGTTGACTCAGTTTGACTTTTGGTGAAAATTGAAATTTATGATTCTAAAATTCACCGAGGGTTTTAAGATCTTAGCATTTTATTGTCGAGCGTTATTTGGATATATCGTTTTAATTTGCATTTTAGAAATCGGGTAGATGATTTGATTGGCGTATGGATGGTGATTCAACCGATAGTTAGATTTTCTATTTTGTTTTTTGAGGGTTCTCTTTTTCTCAAGATTAAGAAATCTTGTTTTTTATCTTATTTAGAATTAAGTTTTAACTTGGTTCGATTTTTAGGGTTTCGATTCCGGTGTTTGATTCTTAGGATTATTTCCTAAGAATTATGAAATTTTCAGGGGTTTACAATAGGAAAAGAAGCTAAGCCTTGAAGAATTGATGCAGCAATTTATTTAATTGAATAATGCAACTCTTAGGAATCATGAAGCTTCCATACATAACCGAGAGACATAGATAGGCCAGATTGCCAAGTTATTGTTAGAGAGGAATTAAAGACCACTACGTAGAAACACCATACCAAACCTAAAGGAGTAGGTTAAGGCAGTCAGCCTTAGGAGTGGCAAAGAATTGTAGTATATCCTAACAAAGACTACAAAAGAAGTTATTACTAAGAAGGAGGAATGTGTTAAGAAAGAGACACACCAGTTAAAAAAGATTGAATCTCCAGAAAAAGACAAAAAAGTATAAACCAACTATTCCATACCCATCGAGGCTATAGAAGGATTGGAAAGAAAAGCAGGATGTCAAGTTTCTAAAGCTTTCTAAGTAACTTCACATTAACCCGCCATTTGTAGACTTTTTATTGTAGATGCCCAAATATGCCAATTTTCTAAAGGACTTGCTACCCAATAAGAAGCTTAAAGAGTTCTCTATAGTTACACATAAAGAAGAATGTCTTGCGATCCTATAATAAACTTTCGAAGAAGCTTAAGGATCTAGGTAGCTTTATAATCCCTTGTCTAGCTGGGGACTTGTTTGTTAAAAAAGCCTTAGATGACTTGGGAGCAAGCATTAATTTGATGCCCTATAAGATGTTCAATAAATTAAGACTTGGAGAGCCTTGACCTATACGTATGAGCTTACAACTGGCTAACGGGTCAATCACTTATCCTAGAGGTATTATAGAGGATGTATTGGTCAAAGAGGAAATTTTGTATTCTTAGTTGACTTTGTGATCTTAGACATGGATAAAGACTTGCAAGTTCCACTCATCTTAGGAAGGCCATTCTTAGGCACAGTAAGGGCAATCATAGATGTAGGAGATGGAAAACTTATTTTAAGGGTAGGTGAAGAAAAGCTAGTGGTGAAAATCTATTCTACTCTAAAGAAGCCTTTGAATTCAAATAATACATGTTTTACTATTGACACCATTGAGATAGCCATCTCCAGTTGTACCCCAGGATAGTTAAGTATAGATGATCTAGATGTATGGTTGAGACTAAGGGAAAATCCCATATTTCTTACTCTTAGGATCGAAGAAATAATAGCTTACATGGAAGGTAAGAAACTGCTCAAGAAGCTTGCATTTGAGGAACCTTTGCAGAAGGATGAGGCATGGTTAAAACCCTCTATTGAGGAGCCATCATAGCTTGAATTGAAGCCATTGCCTAATCATCTTGAGTATGCTTTCTTAGTAGAAAATTCCAAGTCACTAGTAATCATAGCTTTTGCATTGACAAAAAACTGGAAAGAGATTTCTAGAAGCCTTAAGAGAGCATAAAAAATCAATTGCATGGAAGATTTTGGACATTAAGGGAAAAAATCCTTCCTTTTACACTCCCAAGATCCACTTGGAAGAAGGATTAAAACCAAAAGTGCAACCACAAAAATATTAAACCTCAACATGAAGGATGTAATCAAGAAAGAAGTGATGAAACTCCTTGATGAGAGTATGATTTACCCTATCTTAGATAACTTATAGGTAAGCTCGGTACAAGTTGTACCAAAGAAAGGGGGAATAACAGTTGTTCCTAACAAAAAAAAAAAAATTGAACTCATCTCGATGTATTGTCATAGGTTGGTGTGTCTATATTGATTATAAAAAGCTAAATGATGCCACAAGAAAAGATCACTTCCTGCCACCATTCGTTGATCAAATGCTTGAGAGGTTAGCAAACCACTTATACTATTACTTCCATGATGGAATGTCAGGTATTTTTAAATACTAATAGCCTACAAAGATCAAGAAAAAATGACATTCACATGTCCATACGACACATTTCTACCTATATGTGAATGCATTTTGGGTTATGTAATGCACTAGCTATATTCCAACAGTGTATGATAGCTCTTTTTCAAGGATTAATTGAATATATAATGGAAGTTTCTATGGATGATTTCTTGGTCTTTGGTGCTTCATTTGAAGGATGCCTCCATAATCTTAAGAAAGTACTTTATCGTTGTAAAGACACCTGTTTAGTGCTCAATTGGGAAAAGTATCATTTTATGGTACAAGAAGGCATAGTCTTAGGCCATAAAATTTCTCACAAGGGAATCGAGGTAGATAGTTCTAAAAAAGAGACAATTTTAAGGCTTCAAACCCTTTCTTTAATAAAAGCCATTAGAAGTTTCTTACGCCATGCAGGGTTCTATAAAAGATTTATTAAGGATTTCTCAAAAACTATAAGGCCTTTGACTCAACATTTAGAGAAGGACATGCCTTTCAAATTTACAGATGAATGCCTCAACGATTTAACACATTGAAGGACAAGCTTACACATGTGGTTGCACCCAATTGGAGTTATCCATTTGAACTAACTAGTGATGCTAGTGATTTTGCAGCTGAAATGGTCCAAAGACAAAGAAGGAATAAGTATTTCCAGTTTATAACATATGCAAGTAAAACTCTTACAGATGCTCATGAGAATTATACTATCATCAAGAAGGAATTACTTGCGGTTATGCTTGCTATAGATAGGTTTAGGTCATATTTGCTTCTATCTAAGGTTATCATTTATACCAATCATTCTACTCTTAGATATCTATACTCAAAAATTGATGCCAAGCCATTATTGATCCAATAGATTTTGCTTTTACAAGAATTTGACTTAAAAATAAGAGACTAGAAAATTTTGTAACCAATCATTTGTTAGGATTAGAAAATCCTTATAGGGGTAAGCTTGATGAAGCCGAAATTAATGATGAATTTCTAGAGGAAAGGTTGTGTGCTATACGGAAAGTCATACAGGCTAAAATCCTTGGTTTACTGACATAACAAATTATTTAGTTGCTAAAATTCTTCTTAGAGACATGTCATCCCAGCAAAACAAGAAAATTTTCTTTGACTTGAAGCATCATTGCTGGGAGGATTCTTATTTGTTTAGATTTTAAGTTGATAAGATGATACGACAATGTGTTTCTCATAAGAAAGGATGGATGATCCTACACCATTATCATGCAGGACTAACAGGTGGACATTATAATGCCAATCAAACTACACACAGGCTATTGGAACAAGGATTTTATTGGTTGAAAACTTTCAAGGATGCTCATAGGTTTGTAACTCAGTGTGATAGGTGCTAGAGAACTGGGAACTTATCCTATAGAGATGAGATGCCTTAGAAGTACATATTATAGTGAGAAGTTTTAATGTTTGGGGTATCGACATTAAGGGACATTTTCCTAATTCACATGGTAATAAGCATATTTCAGTGGCAGCGAATTATGTTTCAAAGCTAGTAGAAGCTCAGGCATTAATTACTAATGATGCTAGAGTTTTCATTAAGTTTTTAAAGACTTTATTCACTTGGTTTAGAGTCCCTCAAGCAATTATAAGTGATAAAGGAACCAATTTTTGCAATTCATAGATAGAGAATGTACTTAGAAAGTATGGAGTCACTCACAAAATCACTGCACCATGTCATCCCTAGACTAGTAGGCAAGTTGAGGTTTCAAACTATGAGTTGAAATGAATTTTGGAAAAGACAGTTAAGCATCACCCAAAGGATTGGTTAGAAAAGTTAGCGGCTACTTTATAAGCTTATATAACAACCTACAATCCTATATGTACCACTCCTTATTGTCTTATCTATGGAAAAGCTTGTCATCTACCTATAGATATTTAGCATAAAGCTTTTTAGGTGATATGAACCATTGACCTTAGTCTTAATGATGCTAATATAAAACGAAAATTTCAGTCATTTGAGATAGAGAAATGAAAAAATTTAGTTTATGAAAACTCTAGAACCTATAAGGATAAGATGAAAAAATAGCACGATAGCTAGATAAGTCATCCTAATAATTTTCATGAGGGTGATTTAGTTTTATTATTTAACTCCAAACTTAAGCTATTTCCTAGAAAAGCCAAGTATAGATGGTCTGGGCCATTCATGGTAAAACAAATCTTTCCATATATAATAGTAGAATTGACATACCCTAAAAAGGGAACTTTTAAAGTTGATGGACATAGATTGAAGCTTTATTTGGGGGTCGAGTGGAGCATACTATAGAGGTTCTTTCACTCCAATCGACAAATACTTAGCTAAAAGTTTATGTTGTGTCGAGCAAATGACGTTAATAAAAAAGTGCTACTTAGGAGGCAACCCATGTTTAATCGATTTTCTACCTTTAATTATCCTTGGCTAACATATCTTTTCGCAAAAAATTTAAACCCCTTAAGCATTAGAGACAAGTTCAAGTTAAGATAAAATGCCAAGTGTGGGGAGAAAATCCAATACAGAGTACATGAATCTCAACATAAGTGGTGTACTCATTCATGTGGTGAATAGAAGGCTTCAATTGTCACGCCCCGAAGGGTATCCTAAATGTAGCAGTCCATCGTGCACAATATTAAAGCCTAGGAATGACCACCTCAGTCACGCGAAGGCTTCCATACTATGTATAAGGCGTCTAACACATAGAGAAGACACATCGGAGTGATATATTTTATATTAATACAACTTGAGTAACAAAGTAAAGGAAATAAAATTCACTATACTTCAGATACAAATCATTATACTTTAGATACAAATCATTATACTTCAATTTCAATTCATCAAAAGATTTCACTACATAAAACTATTACAAAGAAATTCAAAAGACTAGCTAATATCTTCAAGTATGTTAACTTCCTACCGAAATCTCAAAGTCATATTCGGCTCCAACTATCTCGGTCCCCAAGTAGCATTCTTCAATCAACCTGTTTATTCAAACATCTATTGAGGTATTAGATATAATAGCTTAGTAAGAGTTCCCTTAATTTCGTACCATAACAAGCAAGTTATAATTCATTCATATGCTATGCATGAACAAACACATGAGCAGACAGGCATATGACTTTCCGGTAGCCATATGTGAATGGATTTACGCCCTCCATTCGGGGTTGAGATGGTCCATAAGATATGTAACCATAAATTCCAATCTAGAGTGGGGTGGTCCATAAGTCATGCAACCACAACCCCGATCTCTTTCTCTTGATTATACAACCTCTGTTGTTTTATTGTAGTAGTTTTATGTGCCTACCCCACATCCGTTAACTTAAGCGATCTCACATCCTTGATGTTAACATAGGCCCCCTCGCCTTCTGCTAATATACTTTTGTCCCACCAAAGGTATATTAGCTAATGCAATGTGACTCAATATGTGATATGCATGCACAGTTTATTCATATAATTGTGGCACATTAATTATGTAGGTTAAGAGCGATCATAGAGAATTTCAGACAATTCAAGTCTATGCTAACTCATACAATGATTTTTCAACAAGTCTCACCTCTATATACTTATCATTCATTCAACCAAGATTATATCACAATCCATTACAATTTTATCTTTTTCCTAATTCTAATGCAACTAGCTACAACACAAATAAGGTAATAAAATAAGAGGAAAACTCACTCGGCCATGGGATCACCAGTCTCTCAGTAAAAGTAATCTAGTGGTAAGAAATCGTCGATTTTGGGGTCACCTAAAAAGGAAGAAATACCATAATAAGTATTTCATCACTTACTTAATCTAAACTATCTTATACAAACTATCAAATTCGTAATTCTCGTCCTAAGAGAGAATTCCAACTTAAAATGGCCGTAACTTGGTTGTTTTAACTCGAAATTTAGCAAATTATATATCGATTTCTATCTACTTTAAAATATCTATCTAATTCTAATATCATATTTAAGTTTTGAAAACCTTGAAGCTTCGAAAAGGTCTGATCAGTTCTGATCAGTAGCGAAACTCAATTTTGAAAAGTAGTTTTGTGAATGTTTGTAATGTTTCTACTATCCAAAGCAAGTATATATGCAATATGAATAAGTTACTACCATAAATGATATGTCATGCGGTATATATATACATGTTCTTGATGATATTGAACAAAAGAAATTTTTAGAAAACTTTTTCTTTGTAAGACTTTATGAAAAATCAACTTAGAAAGGCTAGCCTTGTATTCTTGACAATCCCTACTTGTTTTTAGAAAAATTCCTTGATAAAATCTATTTATTCTTATTAAAATTAAGCCTTCATTATGTATATTCCCTAAGGCCTTTGTTTTTCAATAAAAACTCTCATTTACGCTTTATAAACATGTTTTTAAAATTTGTTCATCCCAAAATCCGAATTTTATAAAATTGTTTTTGTGGTGATTCTTTTAAGTAAAAGTCATTTGGTGATTCCTTTAAGTAAAAGTCATTTGATACTTAGAAAATTAAGGCTCAACCATACTAGCCACTAAGGACATCATTTCTTTAATAAAACATCTATTTTGAGTTTGAAAATTAGAGTTTTCATACTATTATTCATTATTACGAATTTCTTAAAATGACAAGCAACTCAAATTTTCCTACTTTATTTCTACTCCTTGTTCTACATATTTTTCTTAGCAAATCTCATCTTGATTTATAAAAACCATTACTTGATGATATCTATGACCTAAACTCTTCATTTTTCATATAAAACACAAGTTTTGAAGTTGATAAATGGGTTTTTAAGGCATGGTTTTGAAACCATCCGAATTTACAAATTTTGGATAAAACTCAAATTTTATATTTAGTAATCTCTTCCTATTTTTGAGAATCTCTACTAGTAGATCTACTATTTACTTATAAAAAACATCTCCTATTGATACCTATTCCATAAGCCTTCCATTTTCTAAACAAAACTTTTATTTTTGTGTTGAAAAATGGGTTTTCAAAATTAGTCTTGGTTGAGATCCGAATTTACCAAATTTATTTTTGGAGATATCTTTTGATAAAATCCATCTAAGCTTAGGAAAAATCATCCTTTATATATCCTATCTTAAGAGCCTTCCATTTCTTAAATAAAAACTTCATTTTTGAGTTGGAAAACATGTTTTTGAACTATGCCTTGGCCTAAATCCGAAAATGAGATTTTTATTTTGAAAATAACTTTTGAAAATCACATTTGATTCTTGCAAAAAGAAGTCTTGATAATATACATCCACTAAACCTCCATTTTTTCAACTAAAACTTCCATTTTGAGACTTGGAAAGTGGTCTTTAAATATAGGTTTTTCCAAGATACGAATTTAACTATTTTTATTCAACTTCAAATCTAAGATGTACACATAATATGAGCATAAATATAAAAGAAATACATGGTAGTAAACTATAAACTCATAGATCTAAACTTTACTCCTCAAAATCATTCATTTATGATATCTATTCCTTAAGCCCTTCATTTTAAATGAAAAATAAACATTTTGAAGTTGAAAAATAGCTTTTCTAAATATGGTTCCCTTTTTATCCGAATTTTCGAAAATGATTTTTGTTGAAACTAAAATAGATCTTGAGCTTTCTGAAACTTTTTTACTATCATCAAGATATTACAAATTATTTAAGAAAATAAATCAAAAGTCTAATGCATTTATGAACCTAAAATAACTAGATCTAGTTATAAATGCATGAACACTATGATGATTATGTGAATGATGAATATATGCATAAATCATTAGCAATAACAAAATAATAACTCATATAACAAGATCTAAAACATAAACAAAATCAAAGCTACAAAAAAAAAAGTTAGATCTACAAAATATAACTACTTTTAGCAAGAAAATAATAATGATACAAGAAAATAATCATGGATAAGAGGAGTGTTTCATTTTTGCATCATCATCCTTAGCTTTTAAGCTTAAGGAAGGTCATTTGATGCATGAAACTCTCATTAAACTTTACCTATATCATCTATGGAAGCTTAAGAAGAAAGTTTACGCAAAGGATCTTCAAGAATGGAGTGTGGAAGCAAGATTTAGAGATGGGGGAAACTTGTATTACTTGCAAGAACAAGGCTAAGAAAGATTTAAAGAGAGAAAAAGAGAGAGTAAATGGTGTAGGGTTTCAAAGGAGGAAAGGGTGCAAATGAGAGGCATTAAATGGAGAGAGAGGAGTGTATTAATATGTATTAATTAATGGAAAGAAAAAAAAAATAATAAAAGAAAGGCAGAAAATTGGGGGGGGGGGGGGGGGGGGGCCGGGGGTGTGGGGTAGGGTGTGTGCTAGCATGAATTCTAGTGAGGAAAAGAGAGGGGTTTAGTTGTCTTATAACTTAAATTTTGAAAGTGTAACTTATGTCATTTAATTTGCTAACTAAATGAGACTTTAAAACATTAAATAAATCATTAAAATAAAAGAAAAGTGGCTATTTTTAGGAGTGTGGTCAGCTGCCATTTATGGGGAAATGGAGTGTAAAATGAGTGAAACAAAACTTGATTAATGTGTAGAAGTAACAATTGAAGTGTACTTAAAGTATGGATTGAAAAAGTACTTTATTAAGAAAATATATAAAGTAAAATTAAGAAAAATATCTTTAAATGAGTGGCATAATTTTCATAAATAAAACTAAATAATTATTTGAATTATTTTAGTATTTCAACAAATATGTTATCAGTATGATCAAAATACGCGAATATGAGCTATAAATGATATTTTTATAACTCGAAAAATTATAAAAAATTATTTTATGAAAATAAAAATATTTTTTCAAATATTTTTCAATTATTAAATTAATTTATTTTATTTTTAGTATTGGCTCTTAAACAGAAACTGATCTAGTAAAAACCCGAAACGAACTAAATTTAAAAAAAAAAAATTTCTATAATATATAAAATATTTATTTAAAAATATAAGGGTTTACAAGAATAATAAAATTATGTAATGAATAGTGGTGAATAATGCTAAAAGACTACTTAATTACCGATAGTAATAAAATACGAAGGAAATCGGAAAATTAAATATTTTTAGTTATAAAAAAATTATAAAACTGATATTTTAGAAGTCCTTATGAAAATACGAGTCTAATGGTACTAATGGTATATTTTTGATATCTCAAGCCCTAGGACACACTTTTTGAAGTCTGTATCCGAACGGGTTTGAAATAGGTAAAAAATTTACCAATCTAATATTTTTAAGCGATCTTATATTACTATGAGCTATTCTACACACTTAAACTACACCTCGGCCTCTAGGGTTAAGGACGCGAGATTACCGGTGTCACGCCGCTTGCACCCCCCCGATTCACCGGCGAGGCCAAGGCCAACCTCTCTGGTTACTACAGGCCGGCAAGCAAGCTGACGCGATGCCGGGCACTCCGACACCTCGGAATACCCAAGGCACAATCAGGTATTGTTATGAGTAGGCAGGGCACACCCCAGTCTGCAGCCTCTAGGAGTCGAACCCCAGACCTACCCCTTTTGTTTGCCTTAAAGGCAACGCCTCTCACCCGCTCAATTGGTGAGAGGCGTTGCCTTTAAAGCAAACAAAAGGGGTAGGTCTGGGGTTCGACTCCTAGAGGCTGCAGACTGGGGTGTGTCCTGCCTACTCATAACAATACCTGATTGTGCCTTGGGTATTCCGAGGTGTCGGAGTGCCCGGCATCGCGTCAGCTTGCGTGCCGGCCTGTAGTAGCCAGAGAGGTTGGCTTCGGCCTCGCCAGTGAATCGGGGAGCAAGGGGCGTGACACTAAACACGATTATAGCTCATGTAATTCAGAAAATTTTGTATCCTGTACATTTGTGTGGTTCATTTTCCTTTGGTGTGTGTGTGTGTGTATTCGTTAAGCCACATAACTAATAAGATCATATTATATACAACTTGTTAATGTTCAAAATAGCTAGAATGGATACTTATTTTGGTTAAAATTCATGTTTCAGGTCTAATTTGGACAAAGAAATCAAAACAAGAAACTTTGGAATGAAAATGGGAAAAACTCAAGAATACGCCGGCTTTTCTGACTTCAAAGCCGCCGGCGTTGAGACGGCTTACAAGATGCACTCATTCAAAGCGTTGCCTACACTGCCAGCTTTACAAGCCTTAATTCAACCAATTATACGCCGCCGGCGTAGAAGATGAATAGGCCAGCGTACAATGAAGGCCGGCAGCTCAGAATCCAAACGATGCCCTTGTAAAAGGAGTTATAACCTTCGCCAGATACTAAGCCGTCAGCGTTGAGGCAGTGTAGATCAAAGATCAAAAGCGACAAGTAGATAACACATGCTTGGTGACAAATGAAAAGACCAGATTTGATGAATTATCTAAGCCGGCACCAAAGCCACCAGCTTTGGGACGGCTTTCCTTATAAATTGGTCCAACCTTTCATTTCTCATCATATACGCCGGCTTGATCTATATCTAAGCCGCTGGCATAGAAGCGGCC
This sequence comes from Combretum micranthum, assembly GCA_024138025.1. Taxonomy (NCBI): domain Eukaryota; kingdom Viridiplantae; phylum Streptophyta; class Magnoliopsida; order Myrtales; family Combretaceae; genus Combretum; species Combretum micranthum. Next base: position 160,484 of record JAMXBD010001723.1, on the reverse strand, counting down.
TACACTTGTAACTGAAGATGAAAGCTGCCAGTGCACTACCTGTGTAAAGAAGAAAAAGGCTTTACGCCACCTGTAAGCCGCCGGAGTAGGTTCTGTAACTGTCGGCGTACAAGTTGAAACTGCAATTTTCCATTAATGCTTTGCACGGAATTTTTCCTATAAAGGGGATCTTCCCCTTTAGTTGAACAAGTAGAAGCAAAATAGAGAATACTTCAGTATACAAATAGTTTTAGCATTTCATAGAGATTTGTGAGAGAATTGAGCTTTCAAGAATTGTAATTGATGATTGTGATATTTGAATTGGTGATATCTAATCTCTTTCTTGTGCAATTCATTTATCTAAATTATTTGTTTATAATGTATCAATTACATATTCTTATTTGATTATTGAGTCAACATCCATGAGTAGCTAAACTTTTCTTTGTGGGAAGTATGAAATCCTAATTTTGCTAAAATGATTCTTGAACTTATATTATAGGATTGTTAGAATTATGGAATATTTGTATTAAATCCTAATTATCTATTTTATTTCTGATTGAAATTGAATTGATAAGAATTTTGATAATTTGGAAAAAGAATTAGAGTTCATAGGAATTCATGGATTGAGATTAAACAACAATTGTGAAAGCAATTAAGTTTAATATTAATTTAGAAATTGTTTCATGTACTTCATGCAATATTTTATTTTAATTTCTCACTAAGGAATTAGGAGAAGTTAATTTAGGATATTAGACAATTATAGAATTGGAAGATTTATGATTGTAAATTAGAGTCCATTGATAATTTGTATAGCGGAAACTAATAGATTATTTTATGGTTTACTAAAACTTGATAGTTTTAGATCTTAACAATTTCTTACAAATATCCACAATCCTAATCATTCATATAATATAAATTTAGCATGATTATTGTAAGGTTTATATCAAATGGGTTAAGGTTTTGTACAAATAGAAACAAAAGAAATTAAAATAGGAAATGAAAAATCCAAGCTCGACAGCAATCAAGAATATTCTTAAGTACTTAAGAAGAACTAAAGGTATATTCTTAATATATGGAGAATTGGAAGATGAGCTAGTTGTAAATGGTTACACAGATGTAAATTTCCAATCTAACAAGGATGATTTTAGATTGCAATCTGGATATCTTTTTTCTTTGAATGGAGGCGTAGTAAGCTGGAAAAGTTCAAAGCAAAGCATTGTAGCAGATTTTACACTAGAAGCTTAGTACATAACAACATCAGATATAGCTAAGGAGGCCGTTTGAATAAAGAAGTTCATCACAGAACTAGGTGTTGTTCCTAGCATTGCAAATCCAATAAACCTTTATTATGACAATAATGGTGCTATTACACAAGCTAGGGAACCCATATCACATCAGTGATCTAAACACATTATCAAATGCTATCATCTCATTTGAGAGATTATCGAGAGAAGAGATGTGAAAATATGCAAAGTTTCAACTGATGACAATGTTGCTGATCCACTTACCAAGCCTCTTAGGAAAGTAAAGCATGATCATCACACTAGGTCAATGGGTATTAGATACATGTATGATTTGGCTTAGTGCAAGTGGGAGATTGTTAATGATTATGCTCTAAGCCAATTACTGAATATTGTCATTTTATATACACATATATATACTATTGATACATAGACATTTCTATTATACTATTTGCATGTTTACTTTATAATAGAAATCCATGAAAAATTTTATTATTCTAAATATCTATAGATGCTCATTATTATGAGAATAGTAATGAATTAAATCTAGTATGAGTTTTTGTTTGATAGTAATAAGATATCTATTTGTATGGGGATACAAATCAAACTTATAAGCACATACTATAAACCCCTAGATTTTACGATGTTTCTTAAGTTCAAACCTTAGAACCGGAAGTTAACAGGAAACCTTAGTTAACAAAAACCTATGCCAAAACCTTAGAGTTTAGATCCGGTAATCCCACACTCTCAAACCCTAGCTAACGAAATTGAGTTAATGATTTACAATAGTTCGTAATAATATAGGGAAGTATAAAAATATCAGATTCGCCAATTTCTAGTATCTTTTGGATCCAAATGGGATAGGTTTTTGAAAACCGTGCTCTGAAATACTGGACGCAAAATATTCCATTTATACTGTTAGACTCGTAATCATATAAGAAATCCAAAAATATCAGTTTCGTAATTTTTCGGTAACTAAAAATTACAGATATCGTAGTTATATGTGTATTTTCTTTACTACCAGTAACTTATTAGTCTTGTTTACTATTCATTATACTTCTCCACTATTTATTACATTGACCTATCTCTACTTTTTCTTATTACTTATTCTTACCACCTATACATATATTTTCTTACTTTTTACCTTTCTAATATATCTTATATCAAATCACATCTTATATATTAATTATTTTCATACAAAAATACAAACAAAATCAATTTCTCTCCCTCTCTTTCCTCCATGATCGGCGCTACACCTATCAATGCCTCACTAATTATTTTTCTTTTTCAATTTATTTTATTACACTTAATTTCCCTTCTTCTTCAACTATAAACAACCCCTCCCCCTCTTCCTCCACTTCTTTTACATCTTCATTTCATATAACGAAACTCTTCCAAAATCACTCCGTAAACTCTCCACAAAATTTTTCACTACCAAAACTCTCTTTCACAAATTCCTCACAAAAATGCTTCTTCATACACAAACTATCTACCACATATCATTGACCACATAAACCTACATTCATTATCTTCTTCCTACTACAAAAACACTTTAGGTAAATTTCTATCACTACCTATTTACCCATGTCATGTAACTTAACATGACCATAGTGTTGTTTCTTGAAACTCAAATGAGTTGTAGAAGCAACAGCATGTTCATATTTTATTCTTGCACATGCCAAGAAATTTCGATTTTATTATTTTTTTATTATAAACATATATGTTGTTATTAATGTGTTAAGGGAAAAACCGTAAAAACTCGTGTTCAATTAACCCTAGGTATTTAAACTTCCTTTTCTGTCTCTCTCTTCAGATGGTATGTTTTCGAAACCCTAACTCTCTTTGTTTTCTCTCTAGCTTTTATGATTATCTCCTTCTGTTTGTGTTCTTTTACTAATTCTATCTCTCTTTATGTTTGTAGATTGATCCTATTCGAGCTGGATCAGGCTCCTGTACTCAAGGCACCACAACTGATGGACAAAAGATGAGGATACCTCTCTGTGTATCTCGATCTGTTATTTATACTGTTTGATCTGTTACATGCATGTTGTTATCTGTTCTGTTACACATTTACATGACTGTAACTATGCTACTGAGAACTACTTGATACATGCACTGCTGTTAAGATCTACTTGTACTATTTGTTCGAGATCTAAACTGTATCTGTTACATCCTACTCAGATCCAGCTGTAACTATAACTGAAAGTATTTATGTGTAGTAGTCTTCCATCCAAACTGGTTTGGATCGTTCCTATGCTGTCTGTCCGTAACAAGTTTCCCCTGTTCTGGAAAAATGACCTTGTCCTCAAGGTCAAAGTGTGCATAAGTCTGTCGAAATTTGTCCCAATCTTCCCAAGTAGAATCCTCAGTGGCTAATCCCTTCCATTGTACCAATACTTGGGGAATAGAGGCACCATTTTGAACCACATAGCGGGAACTTAAGATAGCCATAGGCTGAATGAGTGGACCTGAGTTATAAGATTCTGTAGGAAGCTCAAGAGGTTGTAAATCAGTACCATGTGCTGGTTTCAATAAAGAAACATGAAAAACTCGATGAATTTTAGATGAAGGGGGAAGATCCAATTCATAAGCACACTGTCCAATCTTCTTGAGTACAGTAAAAGGTCCATAAAAACGTTTAGACAACTTATGGCTCTTATGAGAAGCCAATGATAGTTGTCTATAAGGTTGGAGCCTGACATACACCTGATCCCCCTCATTATAGATCACATCAGATCGATGCTTATCAGCTAAACTCTTCATTTTAGTTTGAGCATGCTGTAAATTAGCATGTAAAACCTTAAGAGCTTGATCTCGAGAAACCAAATCTTGATCCACTGCTGCTACTGGTGAAGAGCCCCCTAAATAGGAAGGTAAAACAGGGGTTCTCTGCCATACACAATTTGGAATGGAGTCATTCCAGCACCCTCATGGTATGAAGTATTATAGGCATACTCAGCCCAAGGCAAATACAAAGTCCACCTCTCAGGATAATCCATAACAAAACATCGAAGGTACTGTTGAATAGTCCTATTCAACACTTCAGTTTGACCATCCGATTGAGGATGGTAGGCTGAACTCATATGTAATTTCGTCCCACTCAAACGAAATAATTCCTTCCAAAATTGACTGAGAAAAATAGAATCTCGATCAGAAACAATGGATTTAGGGAATCCATGCAGTTTAACAATCATGTTCAAAAATAAGTTGGCAACCTTAGTAGCTGTAAAATGACTATCCAGAGCCCCCAAATGGCAGTATTTGGATAGTCTATCCACAACTACTAATATCACTGAACAGCCCTTAGAAGAGGGAAGATGTGTGATGAAATCCATAGCAATGTCTTCCCAAATTCTATAGGAATTGGCAAAGGGGCTAATAATCCAGCCGGGCAGTAGTCACATACTTAATCTGTTGACAGATGTGACAATTTCTAACATAATCTTCAATCTGTGTCCTCATCTTGGGCCAATAAAATTGACTGGCAATACGTTTAAATGTCTTGGTCACTCCAAAATGGCCAGCCATTGGTGAACCATGAAATTCCTCCAAAATTCGAGGAATTAATAAAGACTCAGGCACCAAAAATAAACGATTCCCACAATATAGTAACCCATGTTTCCATTCAATCTTCTGCTTGGAAACAAGACCTGCTTGTAATTGAGAAATGATAGTCTGAAAAGCAGGTAAAGTCTGATACTCCTGTTTAAGATCATCAATACAATTGAAAATGGGCATAGAAAAAGCCAATAAAGAGGCATCATTGTATTGACGTGATAAACCATCGCTAACACATTGTCTACTCCTTTTTCTTGTAGACAATCTCATAGTCGTAGCCCAACAGCTTGGTCACATAACGTTGCTGTTCAGGTGTCTGAATGACCTGTGATAGTAGTTCTTTCAAACTTCGATGATCAGTCCTAATTTGAAAATGATTACCCAACAAATAATGTCTCCATTTTCTGACTGATTCTACAACAGCATACAGTTCCCGAACATAAACAGAAGCTTTCCTTAAGTGATTAGGAAGCTTTTTACTAAAATATGCAATTGGGTGACTGTTGTAACAATACTGCACCAATGCCTACTCCAGATGCATCTGTCTCAACTACAAAAGGTTGATTAAAATCAGGCAAAGCTAGAATAGGTGCATTAATCAAAGCCTCCTTTAACTGTGAAAAAGCTTGATCAGCCTCTGCTGACCAATGAAATCCATCAGTTTTCAATAAATCTGTTAAGGGTCCAGCAATAGTAGCATAGCCCTTAATGAACTTTCTGTAATAGCCTGAGAGACCCAAAAATGCTCTTAATTGTTTAACATTTCTTGGAGTTTCCCAATTAGCTACTGCATCCACCTTCGAAGGATCTGGCTTAAGAGCATTGAAAGAAACCACATGTCCCAAATATTCAATAGTAGATTGGGCAAAAGAACACTTGCTCTCCTTCAAAAAAAACTTGTTATCCAATAAAGTTTGCAAAACCAAAGTCAAGTGTTGCAAATGATCTTCCATGTTACTGCTATATATCAAAATATCATCAAAGAAAATGATGACAAACTTCCTCAGATAAGACTGAAACATTGTATTCATAATAGATTGAAAAGTGGAAGGTGCATTACTTAACCCAAAAGGCATTACAAGAAATTCGTAATGACCTTGGTGAGTTCTAAAAGCAGTCTTGTCCACATCCTGAGGATCCATTCGAATCTGATGGTATCCTGCTCTGAGATCAAGTTTAGAAATAAACATGCATTCCGAAGTTCATCAATCAATTCATCAACTGTGGGAATGGGAAAATTATCCCGAACAGTAACTTGATTTAAAGCCCTATAATCCACACAAAAACGCCAGCTCCCATCTTTCTTTTTGACTAATAAAACTGGAGAAGAAAAGGCACTAGTGCTGCGTTGAATGACTCCTTGAGCCAACATTTCCTCCACCTGTCTTTCAATCTCATTTTTCTGAAAGTGTGGATAGCGATAGGGTTTGACATTGACTGGAGAAGTGTTGGGAACTAAATGAATTTGATGTTGGATATTGCGAAGAGGTGGCAGTGATGAAGGTGCCTCAAAGACACGAGAAAATCTGCCCAACAAGGCTTGAATAGCATTGTTGTTGGTGGTATTCGATGATGTCACAGTATCCACTTTCTGAGCCACCAAATGATAACAAGTAGCGATGGCATCAGTAGAAACCAATCTACGTAATTGGTGATGTGAAATTTCTTCAGTCATAGCAAACCTATCGCCAATCAACATAACAGATTTCCCTTGAGAAAAGAATTCCAGTGTTAGTTTGGAGTAATCCATAGTCACTGGTCCCAATCTAGTCAGCCATTGTATTCCTAGCACCACTTCAGCCCCTTGTATGGGAAGGACATAAAACGAATCATGGAAATCCCAAGATTGAATAGAAAAATGAACATCAGAACAAATCCCATCACACTGCATAGTAGAACCATTACCAATCATGACTGAAAATTTGGATGCAGGTTGTACAACCAATCCCAAATGATGGACTAATCGAGCTTGCACAAAATTGTGCGTACTGCCTGTATCAACTAAAATCAAAACCTCATGGCCATTGATATAACCCTTGAATTTTAGAGTACAAGGTTTTAAAGTGCCTGATAAAGCATGATAGCTAATAGAACCTGTCTCTACATCAGTTGATCAGCCATCTCAGATAGTCCCTCAGAGTCATCATCAATATCATGCAATAATAAAAGGAATTTAGATTTGCATTTATGATTGCGATGATACTTTTCATCACAATTGTAACAAAGGCCCTGTTCTCTTCGTGCTAACATTTCGGCTGGGACAGTCGTTTAATGGGAATAGCTGTTTTGTGTTTATGATTGTCAGAAGGGTTGGTATTAGAAGGAGAAGGAACATTGGTAGTATATGAAGAAGGATTAGTGTATGGTTTAGAAAACTGTAAAGGAGAAAAAGATTTAGAAGGTGGGTGAACTGTGTATGGTTTATGAAAAAGAAATTGATCATTATGTTTACTCTCATGCATTTTAGCAAGCCATATAGCATGCATAAGAGTAAGAGGTCGTGCAATCTGAACTTCACGTTTTATATAGGGTTTAAGACCCGATATAAAACAGCTGAGAAGAAAAGATTCAGGTAAACCCACAACACGATTTGATAAAGATTCAAATTGTGTTTGATATTCATCAACAGATCGAACTTGTGTCAATTTAGAAAGAGTACCTTGAATGTCTTCATATTCTGAGGGACCAAAACGAACTTCAATGGACTTCTTGAAATTAGTCCATGAACTGAGTTGTTTATTGTTGTACATCCATTTGTACCAATCCAGAGCACGTTCTTCCATTGCAAAAGAGGCAATGGTAATCCGTTGTTCATCAGGAATGGCATGGAAATCAAAGAACTGGTCTGCTTTGAAAATCCATCCTAAAGGATCAAGGCCGGTAAATTTTGGAATTTCCAATTTGATGCCTTTCAACAAGTTGTCGGCCATACTGCCCCCATTATTGGAAAATGATGAACTCGAATTTTGATCTATATGATGAGGCACCGAGTTCTGATTCTGACTTAAATTCTTAGAGAATTCTTCGAATTTCTTGTCCATTTCAAGGCGTAAAGCCTGTAACAATGTTTTGCAAATTGTTTGCCAATTCAACAAAATTATCCTCCATTGTTCCTGCTCGTGTGGAAGGAGCCATGGACGAGAGCACCAATTTGTTAAGGGAAAGACCGTAAAAACTCGTGTTCAATTAACCCTAGGTATTTAACCTTCCTTTTCTGTCTCTCTCTTTAGATGGTATGTTTTCGAAACCCTAACTCTCTTTGTTTTCTCTCTAGCTTTTATGATTATCTCCTTCTGTTTATGTTCTTTTACTAATTCTATCTCTCTCTATGTTTGTAGATTGATCCTATTCGAGCTGGATCAGGCTCCTGTACTCAAGGCACCACAACTGATGGACAAAAGATGAGGATACCTCTCGCGTATCTCGATCTGTTATTTATACTGTTTGATCTGTTACATGCATGTTGTTATCTGTTCTGTTACACATTTACATGACTGTAACTATGCTACTGAGAACTACTTGATACATGCACTGCTGTTAAGATCTACTTGTACTATTTGTTCGAGATCTAAACTGTATCTGTTACATCCTACTCAGATCCAGCTGTAACTATAACTGAAAGTATTTATGTGTAGTAGTCTTCCATCCAAACTGGTTTGGATCGGTTCCTATGCTGTCTGTCCGTAACATCTTCCATCCAAACTGGTTTGGATCGGTTCCTATGCTGTCTGTCCGTAACATAATGCTATTATGTTGATTATTATACTCCTAATATAACTCTATATCTTATTAAGTGTATGTATATTTATATATTTTTAGAGCATAAATGCTCACTAAATCACTAACAAGCTTATTATTATAATTGCTCTTATTATTGCTTTTCTTTTTCTTTTTGGGACTTAGTTCCAAGATGCCTTGATGAAGCTAAGGTTCCCAATACTTGACCAGATTACCTTGATAAAGCTAAAGTTCCTAATACTTGATCATATTATCTTGCTTATTATTATTATTATTATTATTTTGCTTCTTATCTTATATTTTCATCATTTTCATATTACATGCTCATTTACATGCATTATCATAATGATATTGTCTCAACAACATTTAAAGTGGAATTTTTCTTTAATAGAGAAACTTGAAACTAAAACTTTTTATTATGTAACTAATCACTAAACAAAGGAGTTGTTATCAACAACTTAGAAAATTGATTTTTTTTTTTTTTGTAATATTTTCTCAAGTTTTCTCAAATGACAACAATAATGGTTTTATCAAGGAAATAAAGGAAATAAACACATTCTTGTCATAACAAGACAAATCTAAGGCTTCGTAAAAAATAATTTGTTGGTATACAACTTTTCATAAAAAGCTTAAGATTAAAGTCTTTTCAACTTCATAATAAAAACCAAAGAGTAAACTAGTTTTCAAAGTTAAGATAAAATCAACTTACTAATTTATAAACCCACTTAGAAAAATAATGATTTTCAAGTTTCTAAAAGAGGAAATAACAAAGAATAAAATTATGATAAGTTCAAAAACAATGGATTTTATCGACAACATAAAAAGATGATTCCTTTTCAAATAAAATCGCTAAAGGAAATTAAAAGACCAAGTTTTAAAAATAAAATTTATTTTTAAAGAAAGCTAATAAATAAAAAACATAAGTGGAAAGAGACTTATTTATCAAAACCATTTTAAGGACACGTCTATAACTCAAAATAGGCTATCAACAACTTAATAATAATTTTTGGAATAATTCAATTCTTATCACTAGAAGTAAAATTTTGTAGTCTAGGGAAGAAATTGGAAAACAAAATAAGGATATACTCATTCATAATAACCCAAGAGATCATAAAGTTCTTTCAAAGTGCTTCAGAAAAGGAATTGTTAAAATTCAAGTTTTTAACACCTTAAGATAAATTGTTTTACGAAAAAAATTGATGAGACAACACCATTGGAATCTTGCATATAAAATGGGTCTATATAAATACTCAAAGGATTTTCAAACTATATACTTATCTATATTTTTGCTAAAAGGATTTTTGAATAACATGAGTTTGGAAAAATCATTTTTCAAAAGTTGGGATTTTCATTTTGATTATGCACCATAACTTTTAGAAAGCCAAATAACCTTTTGTGTAGAAAATTACCTTAGAAATGAATAAATCTTTTCAAGTAGGTAGAAATCGATATATTCTATGCGAAATTCCAAGTTAAAATGAGTAAGTTATGGCCATTTTAAGTTAGAATTTCCCTTTATACTAATTTTGACGAACTTAGTAAAATAGAATTACAAGTTTAAATAGAGCTTCCAAGAAATACTCATTTTGGGTATTTCTCTTATTTAGGTGACATGGAGACTAAGTTCCTGTGTCATGAGGATTTCCTTGACTAGAAGTATTCACACAAATGGTCGAGTAAGTTTATTTTTTACATATTTGCACTTATGATTTTGCTTGTAAAATAGTGGCACTAGAAATAGGAAAAGAAAATTGAAAAATGAATGTGCTTTACACACTTGGTTGAAATTATGATTAAGTATATGGAGGCAGGAATTGTTTATAATGAATGTTTGATCTAGTATAAGAATAATTGTTTGCAAATTCTATGATCACCCAAAAAATATTTAATTAGGCCATGAGTACTTAATTAAATTGATTCATGCATGTCATCGGGTGAGTTCATTGCATTTATTACTATACCTTTGGCGGGACAAAGGCTTAGTAAGGAGATTCATAGAGTCTGTGAATTATAGAAAATGACGAGGCATCGTCCGAATCAACTAACGATGTGAAAACATTTGACTAAAACATACCTGGCAGCTATGTAGTGGCTTGGAAATAAACTACAAATAAGTTGGATTATATTATTTATTTTTAAGCAAGAAAGTTGCTAAAATAAGAAATATCATGGAATTACATTTTATAATAGCGGCTTATACGGTCTGGAATACCTAACCCAAAATGGAGGGGTAAATCCATTCAACATATGATTCTTGGAAAATCATATGTATTGTTTGCCCACATGCTTATGCATCTCATATGGTTGCTTAAATAAACTTGTTTTGGTTATTGAATGTTGAGTATTTAATTGTGGAAATAAATCTCATAAGCATATAGCTTATACCCTCTTAGATATCTTTTGTAGTTTTTGTACTTTTGGTTGGAACCGAGGGGTTATTTTACCTCGGTAATGCCTTCAAGCTAAGATCTTACGGATAGAAGTGTAAGCTATAAGTAGATATGGATTCTACGGGAAGTTTCAAAAGTGTAAATCGTTTCATGATAGACTCTTTATTAGACTTAGTTATCTTTAATAGGGGAATGCGCCTTAATGTTGTAAAGACTCCTTATAAGTTTTTATGAACCTTGGTTATATTGTTATGATTTATTTTATTAATTGCTATTGTGCATAACTGCTTAAACAGTATGATCCAAAGTTTGGTCCTCTACGATCATAAAAGTACACCTTAAACCCAATATTGAATTTTCAGGATGACTAAGGTTGTCATACTTAAGTCTTAATATTGAGTGTGATGAGCTGTCACGCTTAGGGTACTCTTTTAGGACGTGACACATTGTAGAGGACTATGTATTGGATTGACCAACCATGAGATCACTACATGGATTAGTGTTGTAAGTGATTCTCACAAAAATAATGTTTGCATATCCTTAGACCTGAAATCACCATAGGTTCCAACATGAGAAATATTATGATTCGACTCAATCAAACGTTGTCTTTAATCGAATAATTATAAATGTTGAGATTGAGTGTAATGTGAATCATGTAGAGGAAGTTGAGTGATTAAGATGGGATTTATCCCTCTCGTTATGGGAGAGTTATCTTTGAGCCCATCAATAAGTGAAACTAAGAAATACATAGCCATGCTTAAATGAATTGATAGTGTGATCAATTTTATTCGTTTTGTTAGTTTGCTTGGAGATCGAGAAATGATAAGATTAAACAATAGAAGGATGACACTGTCCATACCTTATGTTCAATCTAGATATCATGTGACAAAAGGATAATGATATAAGTTATAGATCAAGTAAAAATTGGATCATCGATCTTCACTTAATTTGGGTAAATATAAGGTCTTGCTAGAGGCTTTTTATGTTTTGTTGACCAAAATGGTTTTGGGTCAATTGCCAACATTAAGTGAATCTATAAGGTTATACACAAAAGAATGAACAAAATGATCATGAACTAAATTTAAGTAAGTCTAGCGGGAATAATAAATTTATTCATTAGTAATCTTAATTTTTTAAGAATAATAAATAAATATAATTTATTAAGATAAATAATAATTCTTAATTGGACTAGGAATTCTTATGTTAATAAATTAATTTATCCCTAAAAAATTAGGGGCACTAACGTTATTATTCATATTGACATTATTATAAATAAGATATAAGAGGTTTATTTTAGGGTTATCGACATGTGTTGTCAACATTAGATATGCAGAGAAATTCTGTAAACTCTAAAAGAGAGGAACATGAGAGTTGTAAGAAAAGTTTTTCCTGATCTTATCTAGAAGTGTTGTCATGCCCCGAGGGTACCCTAGTAGTAATAAACAAGTTACACTTGAATATTATCACTAGATTACCTTCAGAGAATGACAGGTTTTCAAAATAACAGGATCTTTTAAGTTGCTTGATAAGAAATAACGAATATATGAGAGAAATGATTTAGTGAATAACCATTATAAACTATTACAAACCATATATCTTTGTTGAAGTATACAACTAAATAATCTACTCTAATAGTACATAACCACCAACTAAAATAGATCTGTAGACTTCTAGCTTCAAAGCCCTTACCGGAGCCATATTCCTGGATGTAACTAACCAGGGTCGTAGAGTAAACCTAAAAAGACTGTAGGAGTATGAGCGAAACCACAGCTTAGTGAATAATCAGACATACCATACATCACACAAGTCATTAACAAGTCATATGCAATGCAAGCACTCAATCGTATGCACAGATACAAGTTTGGATGATCTAGAATCCAAACAGGAAAAAGATTTACGCCCTCTTTTTAATGGGTTGAAGAACAAAAACTCAATGACCCACCTGCCCAGGAGAGACTAAGTACACAGGAGAATCAACGATTTCTCGTTTTAATGTTATCACTTTGAATATAGTGGCTTCCACAAACCATCTCTTGCAATCCCCTTAGAAACTCCCTAAGTATTAATCATTTCAAAGTGATTCTACGGGCGACGTTCTTCGGTGCCTTTTAGTTCCTCATAGGACCGCCAGACCAAAGAGAACCTTGGAAGACTCACACATTGGATCAACCAAGCAAAAACAGAGATCCAAAATATTAATACGTAGCAGGCTATCACAACCATATATGCAATAATGCAATTCGTGCAATGCATGTCCATATTATTTGGTTAAGTCCATAATTCTTAATCAAATTCGGGGTGACCATACATTACACACAATCATCAATATATTACTGCATAACACCAAACCATTGCGTTATCGCTTGTATAAAGATATTTTAGCAATCATACAATCAGATCATATCATACTTTCAACAAACACTCACTTGTTTATCTTGCATTACATATTCGACTATTTACAACCACAACCAGTACAATATGACTGAATTACTCACCTGCTCATACTGCCTCAATCGTAGTAATCCACTGGTAGATCCTCTAATGAGTCAAATTCACCTATTTAAAACAAAATATTCATCAATATCATCCAGCTAACTTCCTACATGTGTCTTGTGTCCTAGACTCGATATTACTACTTAGTATCGTCGGGTTTTTCCTATTTTTATCTCACATAATTGTCTGGTTATTTTTAGAGGTCACATTGATTAAGAAATTAACTCATTTCAATTTCCATTCTTATATATTTTATCTTGTTAAAACCAGTATTAGACTAATAATACTTTATTTAACTCTAAATATTTTCTTAATTCTAGGGTTTGCAAAAGTTAATAGATATTAATTCTAAATAGACTTAAAATTTGTATTAAAGTCACTATCGATTACATATTTATATAACATATATTATACATATTTAGTAGATATATATATATATATATATAAATTCGGTTTAGGTCAAAAAAGCTTTTGTTGGAAAAATTTTGCTGTAAGCCGGCTTACGGCCGCCGGCCTAACTCCCCAGGTGCCGGTGTAAACTCATTTTGAAGAAAAATTTTGTATCGAAAGCACCAGTGTTGAAGGCCGCCAGCTTTTAACGTACGCCGGCCCTACGCCGCCGGCGTAGATCTCCAGGTAGCCGGCTTACGTCGAATTTTACGTGAAAATTATTTTACGTAGCCTCTGTTTGGGTGTAAGCCGCCTATACGCCGCGACCTATCCATGTAAGCCGCCGGCGTACATCGTTTACACTGCCGGCCTTGAGGCAGCGTTGCACTGTTCATCATCTTCTTTCTCGGTTCGATTCTTTTTCTTTGATTTTTACACGTTAGAAACTTACTTAAACTACTCCTAAGAGTTTATACATCATATATAAAGGATATATAACAACTTTTAATACGTTTAAACACATAAATATATAGATCTCGATTTTGTGAAAGTAAAACTAGGGTTTTGAAGTTTTACCTTGTTGGAGCTCATTTGATGAAATCCGAAGCTTGTGTTTGTGTTTAATATGTTCCTAAGATGATTTTAAGTCAGTTACAAATCATATCTTTGAATGAAAATCCTTTAAACCAAGTCCACTTACCTTTGAGTTCGTTTTGAGAGTTTTTGGCTTTGTTTTTCCTTTGATCCGTATCCGATTGTTTTGTTCGATTTGTTCTCTGTTTTTTGGTTGGTTTTGATTGTTATTTGGGAGTATTTTCGAACTAGAAGAGTTAAGGACTTATGGAGTTTGTTTGTTTACTCATTAATGCATTTGTTTACATATATATATAGAAGAAGAGAAAGAAGGATATCACGGCTGCTTCTCCCTCGATTTTCTTCCGGTTTGATCTCATTTTGGCTGTTATTTTCACTTCATTAAATGCCAATTTGAGTTATCAATTGGTGATTGGTCCTTGGGTCACTTTGTTTGACAAGTTTAGGTGAATTATTGCAGAATTTCGGCTCCTTCTCCTCTCCAAATTCCTCCCACCGAAAACAGCCGCATTATATATATATATATATATTAGTTTAATATCCTAATTAAATTTTGAGTTAATTATATGGATTATACGGGTATATATTAGCTAGTATTTGGAAGTTTTTGTACAAAAATATGGATATAAAGTTGTATAAAACACTTAGATTTCCAAACAATACAAATTTAGGTTATAAATATACGTAGTTAATTATTCGTATAATTTTATCTCCCACGATTTGGATTTCTTAAGCTCATTGGGTCAATTTTTGCTAAGGCTCCGATATCTTAAGAAAACTCGGCTTAGAACAAAAGCGTGATCCGTTATTTATTTGAAGTTTAGATTTTGAGTTATTTGTCAGTTTATATTTTCGTCGTGTATTTAAAAACTTGACAGTTCATTTCTGGATCATCGTTTTCTAGTTATAAGCGTATATGATCATTTATACAGTATTGGGCTTCATACAGAAATTAAACTATATTTATATCTCTAGTTTTGATACTGAACACAAATTCTTATTAGTAGCTTTTAAATTTATCTAGGGATCTCGAAATTAGGGTTTAGGTCTAAATATAAACTCATTACTACTCGTTATTCTAGTCTTGAATCATTATCGAGATCAAAACAATCATTTAATCTTTATATTCACATTTTCTATTTAAATTATAGTATACTAGGTTTTCGAGTCTTAGATTTTAGATCATATCTTGAATTAGTTATTCAAGATATAAGACCCCGTTTTTTGTATTAATTAGGGTTAAAGAATTTCTTTATTTGATTCCTAAATCCTCCATCTATCCAAAAATCTAAATGTTATCCTAATATTAGACTTCAATCAGAATCTAAATCTATTATCTAGTTTATATAATTTATTATGAAGTCGGACACTAATGTGAAAAATTCCTGGGGTTTACAAGTGTTCTAGATGATGTTAGCACGTGATGGATCTTTTGAAAGGGGTGTTCATTCGTGTGAATACCGTATAGTTGATTGCAAATTTGTGGTACCTATAAATCAGATCTACCAATTGATTTCAAGCTTCAAGGTTAAAGATATAAATTCGAATTATTTGTTTTGTTTTAATCTAATAAAAACACATTGATACAACATTTAGGATTTTTTTTTTTAATTTTGCTGCAAAAGATTTTATCTTTATCAATCCTAAAACCCTATGGAAACCCAACATATGGATATAAGGTATGAACACATGAGGTGGGATTGATAAGTTTTTTATTCATTTTTGTTTGCTAAATGTCTCATTAAGTGTTGTCAACAATCTTTTGTGTTGTGTCAAGTCTTGTTGTGTCTATTCTTTTTCATTAAGTTAAAGTTGTATTGAGTTCATCTTGAGAGTTGAGTCGTATGCCAGTCTAGTATTGGTCAATTTAGTTTATTCTTGATACTTTCCAACCCCTCCATTAGTGTAATGATGATGGAACAAGAGAATAAAATTTCTTGATTTCAAAGAAGAAATAGAAGTATTGATATGTGAACATATATACATAACATAATAAATTAAAGACAAATATAATCATAGTTACACTAAAGATACATAAATGACTATAACAGAAAAGAAAGTATTAAAACTTGGAAATCTCATAACCATAACTTTATGATAATAACAAAAGTAAAAAAAGAAAAGAAAAGAAAAGAAAAGTTTCCCATTTGGTTAAAAAACAAAATTAGCAATGAAATGATAAATGCACAAAATCAACTAAAAGTAAATAGGAAAATGCAAGATAAGTCTTAATAGACTTGAAAATCAAAACAACACACATATGGTAATATCATAGGCACATAAATAACTTACCCAATCTAACATGTAATAGCAGTTATACCTATTAAATCATTAATTTGGGAGTACAACAACCAAATAAATACAATTATTTGTAATAATGGTATTTTCGTTCTCTTATTAAGCAATGTAGGGTAAAGATAGTAGTTAAAGGAAGATTGAGAGTAGATATGACTGCTTGATTGATTTTGTTAGAAGGGTTTGAATGAACTGAAGTTGCGGTTGAAAAATAAACAACGGTCATCTTTAATAAACTTGGAAGTGACAAAACTAAGGAAAGATTTAGGCAATACATGAATTAGATGGTAAGAGTTAATAACAGGGCATAAGAAGTATGGAAATGCAATGATGCAAATGTAAAAGTATAGTATGACAATTGGCTTAGTGATTAGGAAGCTTAGAAAATGGAGGAGTGTTGTAAAAAGAAGATTATTTATTATGATGAAATTAAAGTAACTTTTAGAAGAAGGTAAAAACTTGGGTTGAATAAGAAAGAAAAGGGAATGATAAGGTAGTAATTATGGAAGATTTGACAAGGAAAACTATAACGTAATGAATTGTAGTCAATGAAAGAAAATAACTAAAAGGTTAAAAGAAAGAAGAGAAATAATAAAGTGGAAGGATTGAGAAGAATTAATAGTAAGATTAAAGAGGTTAGTAATCACAATACTATAAGTTGAATAAAAGGATATGCTTGTTGGTTTAGTAGTGAAGAATATGTAACTGTACAATCTAAAGAAGATCTTTTATTGTGAAATGATATTTGATGGAAGTGGGAAAAAAATGAAGTTTGGTGCAAAATAATTAGGTACTATTAAGAGTATGAATGGATATAAGGAGTAAAGGTTACATAAACAAATTGTATATTGAGGAAATTTATAGGCCACGAAGAAAATAAATGTTAATAATGTTGGAGAATTGCTGCAAGTTCGTATGACATATCCTTGAAAAGTTTATTCTATGCCATAGGTGCCAATTATTATTTGTTTCATTCTTAAAGTAATAACTAGTTGAAAGGAAAGACACTAAAAGTTGAGAAAGTATACTAAAAGTGGTATAAAAGATTATTGATTGTTTTGAAACTCGATAAATGAAGGGTGAATATTGCAACTACAATTAGTGTATTATTAATAAGGCTAAATTAGTTTTGTAAGGAATGTAGATAACTTAAGTTATCGAGACAATTAAATATATAAGAAGAGACAACTCTTACAAATTTAGGAATTTGAAATAATGTTATAATGAGAAATGTAACTACATAATGGGTAATTAATGATTGGGTATGAGTATCTTTACCACTAAGACAAGTTGGAAAACAAATTATTTGTCATTAAAATGTTGAGGAAGTGTTTATCAACGAAATCAATTAACTAATTCTAAAACACTAAACCTTCAATTGAGTTATATCCAAGTTGGAAATGTATTAAGGTTAAGAATGCTGAGGAGGCATTCCCAAAAAACAAGTAAATCTATTAAATTAAGGTACAATGCCAACTTTCTCTTTGTTGGGAAAAAATAAATATGAATAAAGGTTTTTACTTAACAAGAAAGGATAAAACAGAAAAAAATCAAAATAAGCGATTATTTTTATATAAAGGATAGATTTCAATTTCATTATTATCAACATATATATTAATTATCATTATATATATTACACTATTGAAATTGAAATTTAATAATCCAAATATTTGGAAAAGATAGAGCAATTTCTTATAACTAGAATTAGATATTGAATATAATATTCATAACATATGTGAAAACTAAAACTAATTTTTTTTTTTTTTTGCCTTGTTAAAAGTCAAGAAAAGGATTTGTTTTTTCAATTGTGCTAGAAAGTAATAAATTATTTTACTTTATTAATAATAAAAGAATAGTTTATTAGTAGCAACAACTTTATAAGTATTAGGAGATGTTATGAAAAATACTAATTAGTAGGTAATATACTGATATCAAAAGATACTTTTGTGGACCCTTAATTTATTTGTTGACAGCCTAATCGAGGTACTTGTGTTACGCCCCAAAGGATACCCTAAACGTGGCAGTCCACCACATATGGTATTAAAACTTAAGAACGACTTCTCGAAGTCATGCGAAAGTTTTCAACACATATGTAAGGCGTCTATCACAACAATAGGAGACATCAGTGGGATGTATAGTTCAAGATAGTAAATAGCATACAAGAGTAAATAATCATCCAAGTTATCATTAAGATAATATAATCCTTACATCATCTTAGGGGTTTTCCTCTATAATTCTCCAAACAATCATAATATCAACTTAATGTTTCTCACAACAAAATAATACTAACACCAAAAGATATTAAAGGATATTTAACCTAAGATCTTCAAAAAATTTCCAGAAGCTTTTCTAAAACATCATCCCACTCGAGTATGTGAAGTCCTATTACAACAAAGGTCTATTGGTGTATAAGCATAACTAGCTTAGTGAGAATATTTCTGAATCAACGTACTTATATAAATAATTTCAAACAAGTTCTTAAACAAGCATATGAATGCATCAAGCAAGTGATCAAGCAATACATATGATCTACCGGAAATCATATGTTTGAATGGATTTACCCCTCCATTCAGGGTTAGGTGCTTCAGGCTCTTTAAAACCCATCTTTAAAATTTAATTCGTAGTTTATTTCAGCGCCTACTTGCCCATCTTAAAATAGTTCTTCAGGCTCCTAATCACCTATCTCATAGATTTATGGCTCCTGCAAACCTGGCTATTATACTCCTGTCCCATCGAGTATAGCAGCTCATGCAATGAAACTAACTACGTGATATGCATGAATCAATTAATATAACTCATAATATGATTAGTGAAATTTAAAGGTGATAATAGAATTTGCACACACTTTATCATAATAATAGTAAAGCACAAGTTAATTAGCAACGATTCATGTCTCAGTATGCTTAGCATTCTTTCAACCAATATTATCATACATAATTCATTTTTATCTTTTCCTACTTCTAGTGCCTCTAGCTACAAGCACAACCAAGTACGAAAAGGATAGGGAATAAACTACTTGGCCATGAAGATCTATTTTCTTACGGATGAGTCGATTGGTAAATTCACTAATCAAAATAATCCTCCGGGCATGAATACTCCTCCGGGCATGAATACTCCTCCTCGGGATCACCTAATCAAGAAGAATACCCATAATGAGTATTTCTTATTGATTCTATGGTACTTATCAAAAACAATGTCATAAGATCGTTAAAATTCGTATAGAAGGTAATTCCAACTTAAAATGGCCATAACTTGGTCATTTCAACTCAGAATTGCGCAAATAATATACCGTTTTTAACCTACTCGAAAAGATCTATATATTTCTGAGGTTATTTTTGTCATAAAAAGCCATTTGGGTTGGAAAATACTACGGTTCAAAATAGTTACGAATTTTATAGTTCACAAAATATGATTTTTCCAAACTTTTCTTTTCTCAAAAATCTTTAAGCAAAATATATAGATATATATATATATATATATATATAGTCGAAAATCCTTTGAACATATATAGGAACTCATATTGTATGCATGATTTTTGTAGTGTTGTCTCAATATTAATATTTCATAAACAATTTGTCTTTGATTGTTTTAAAGGATAAAACTTTTGAGAACTTCTCCTTTTTGAATTCTTAGAAAGAAAACAAAAATATATTTGAGTTGTTATGAGTAAATGTTTTCCTATTATAATTTCATTTTCTCACTTTTCAAAAATAAATTCATTTTCAAAAATTTGGTTCTTTAAGTTATTTACTAACTTTATTTCTAGTGATTGAAAATAAGCTTTTCAAAATATCTTTTAAGTTTTTGATGTGGTCAAATATTTGAAGTTGTGTTAAATGTATGTTTCCCTCTTATTTTTATATCCTTTTTCTTCTTTAGAAAATAAGTGTTCCTTTAAAACTTTACTTTCTTGGTAAATTTTATTTTTCTAAGTTGGTTTTCAAAATAGTGAGTTATTATCTTGGTTTGAAAAACTTGATTTATTCTTAATATTTGTTAAATGGTAGAATAATTCCCTTAGACAAGTTTATAATAAAAGCTTTCTTAATAAAGAATTGTTATCATTAGAACTTAACAAAAATTTCATTTTTATTTTGAAAAGAGAATAACAACATATAAAAATTAAGTTTTGAAGAGGCTTTTTAGTATGTGATTTTCAAAGTCTATAATGAACCTATTTAAGTTTATAAAAGATATGGTTGAGTTAAAATCCTTGAATGCTAAAAAAAATCCTCATTTAGGAGTATTACGTTTTGATTTATAAAAGAAATGGTTCCTTTTATTATTTTGAAGAAATCTTCATTACTAATTCTTCTAGAATTTATGATTAGCTTATCCTATGAAAAGGGTTTAAACAAAACTGAGATCTTTTTGTTGAAAATTCCCTTTTGTTAAGAACTCTAGTTTACTTTTCTTTATTTAAGAAAGAAACTATTTTTATTTTTATTTAAGACAACAACATTCTTAATCATGCAGGAATATGATTATGTAGCAATGTAAAAGTAAAGATAGTACATAATAAGATAGAAAGAAATACTTGTAAGTAAATAAACATAATAAAATAGTCAAGCATTGGGAACCTTAGCTTCATCAAGGTATCCCGATCATGTAGTGGGGGCCTTAGCTTCATCAGGGCAACTCGGGACTAAGAATAGACTAGTCCCAAAAGAAAAGAAAGAAAATTGTTTTGACTTGATATGGACAAGTCTAAGACTAGAAATACTAGTCGTAATAAATTGCAAGACATGAAAATAAATAAATAACAATTGAGATTATATGCTCTAAATAAATATATATACATAATACTATATAAGTTAGATTAGAGCAATAACAATAATAACAACAACATAATAATATAATGTAAAATATGAACATGAACAAAACAAAACATGAACATATTGTTGCTTCTTTAACTCATATGAGTCTAAGAAATATACATTAAGTTTATGCTAAGTTGTATGAACATGATAAAGAAATATAAGTAAGATTTTATCTAAAGTTTAATGGAAGGTTTGAAAAGAGATGAAAGGGGTAGTGTGTTTGTTATTTTTCTTCTTGAATGTTGTAGGGAATGGTAGAGAGTATCTTGAGAGAGATTTGTTGGAGAGAGGTTTTGAGAGGGAATTTTGGTAGAGTTTTGTTATGTAAAATGGATGTGTTAAAGAATGAAGGAGGAATGGGGTATTTATAGAATTTTTGTAGTGAATTTTTGATGTAATAAATATAATTGAAAAAGAAAATAAATGAGAAGGAGAGGGAGGTGATTTGCGGACCATAGGGAAGAAGGAGAGAGAGTGAGTTGATTTTGTTTGTATTTTGTAAGAAAATAATTAATATGTAAGATATGATTTGATATAAGATGTATTGGAAATGTAAAAGTGTAGAAAATAAGTATGTAGGTAGTAAGAAATAGGTGTAAGAAATAGTAGAGATAGTGAAATAGTAATGAATAGTAGGAATGGTGCTATGAATAGTAGACTAGATATATAAAATACCAGTAGTAATAAAAATACGCGTAAACGAGCTATATCTATTATTTTTAGTTACCGAAAAATTGTGAAACTGATATTTTTGAAATCCTTGTTTAATTACGAGTCTTTTGGTGTAATTGGAATATTTTTATTATTCCAAGCTCTGGGGCACGCTTTTTGAGAACTGATCCCGTTTGACTCCGAAGGATACTCGAAATTCACGAATCTGATATTTTTATGTTACCCGATATTATTATGAACTATTCTAAGCCATTTCTAGGGTTTGAGAACGCGGGATTGCCGGAGTTGAAATTGTTTGATTGTCTTGATCTTTGTTGACTTTTGAAACTCTGGTTTGACTAGGATTCGGGTTTAATCCAACTTTACCCTAGAAATTGAGGAGTTTATATCAGGGATCGGATAGGTGTTCCTTCTCATGTTCGGATTTTCAAATCGAATGATTATTGAATTTTCTATTTTTGTTTTTGAAAATTCTGAAATTCCGTGATTGAAATTGATTAAGGTTCGGTTTCAACTTGGGTCAAACTTTAGGGTTTCGATTTAGTATTCCAAAACCATTCTCGAAAAATTCGGGGGCTTACAACATGTATAGCTTATTTGATGATGGTGCTTACTAGATAGAATATGTAATCGAACTAATTGATATTTGGCTATAATTTGGTTTGTTGGTTGTGTTTGCAAGGGTTTAGTGGACAGAGAGTACTGGCAATGCTAAAGTAGTACACCGATGATCATTGTGTGATATTATCCCTACATAGAGTTGCACTTGGAAATGGTTTGGGTAGATTTAGGTGTTTGGTTTCAAGAATATTGGGGGTACCTAATCTTCATTTTTTGGATTCATGGATGTTGGTGTGCACTTAACATCGCATATATATGTATTATTAATTTATGAGTAGCAAGATATTGAGTTGTCCTTATTTTGGTTGTTTAACTTAAAGTAAAGATAATAAAATGTTGGATATTGCATTATTGATAGGTCTGCATGTGAATGTATGTTTGCTTGGTCATGTGCATATGGTTGTTAGTACATAGTACTGGCCTTCGATTCAACTCTTTTTATATTTTTCATGAATAGGTAAAGAGCCAATAGTGTTTGACTTAACAGACTATGTCATCTATGTTGATTATGGAGAGGATATTAGTGATGATGATTATCTAGGAGACTCCTAGATGTTTAGGAATAGGAGTTAGTTTAAAATTTGTTGAAATTGAAAAAACTCAAATTAATTTATATGGTTTAACTTATGTTGTAAAATGACTTCATTGGTGTTATTAGGTTAGGATAAGTTGGTGGAAAATTCTATGGTTCCACCATTAATTTTGACGGATCAATCCCGTTATCATCCAATGACTCACACCATTAATTTATACTAGGAACAATTAGGGAGTGATGGTTTTGATGGTCAAATCATTTATATACACCAAGAGAGATGAAAATACCTTTACACTTTAGTTTAAAATTTATAATTTGCGTGGGCAAAAACATTTCATAAAGATAAATATGAAACGAGTAGTAGTTAGTTTATTTAGTTAATTTACTTATAATTGTTCCTAGCATAAATATCACATTTAGTAAAAAATAAAAGGAAAAAGGAAAAATATAATTTGCATTTTGACAATAAACATACCCAAAGATAGGCGAGCATAAACAAGATTTATATCCAATGATTTTGGCACAATGTGTCAGTACGTAACTCTTTTACAAATAATTTGTAAAGTATATTATAATTATTCAACCTACCTGTATTTATATTCTCAGGCTTCAATATCTAACTTGAAAATGCTTGACTTATTAAAATTATGTAGTTGAAAAAGGATTAGGGTTAATCTCAAATCAATTATATCTTTGTATTCCTTTCATGGATGAGTTTGGATTGTCATCTGCACATTTGTTTTTAGTTCCTTCTAAGTGCTCTCTATGATGAATGAACTTGAAGCTTTATAATTATTATTTATTAATGCGGATATCAATAAAATCAAGAACACCAGGCTCGCTGTAAAACAGGTCAAACATATATGTTCTGTTTAATATAAAAAAAAAAATATATTTTCTTAAGAGGAGATACATCTTTCAAAAATAAAATGACTAAGAAGCACCAAGATAGGGACTGACTTAGACAGGACGAAAGGGACTCTGGGCCCCCTCACTTGGAAAAAAACCTGATTATTATAATATCATTAAATATAAAAAAATATATATTATGTTTATATTTGTAATAAAGTAAATCCCCTCCTCCCTCCTCTCTTGAATTATATGGTTCTGCGTTCATCCCATTCCAAGGGTAGGTCACAATAATATGTAGTTATGATGCCCAATGTGATTAGTCTGTGTGGTTTAAAATAAATAACTTGGATTGAATATTAATCACAATCTTTGACATTATCTAATTTGATTAATAGTAATGATCAAAATCAATAATAACCTTCAATATATGAGCAATAAGTTTGTATCGCTGCAATTTGGTTTATATTTTTATATATATATATATATATATATCTATTGCTATAAAATTAGGTGAAATTATCTATTATAAACATGGTTAATTTCTCCTCTTACAAAAGACATATATTTTATTTGGATTAGAGATAATTAGTAAACATGTGCTTCTGAAGGTATGAAAACTCTAGCAAAGCTAGCCTATATGGTCCCCTTCCTATCATAACATAATGTTATAGAGGTATGACTACAAAAGCAGCTTTTCGTGCCAAATAAATTGCTTTGCTCATTCATATCCAAGCATTCGTATTATATGGGGTTGGGTACTTGTAGTTCCATCTCACTAACTTTTATTCCCTTTGTCCAGGCATTGTTTTATCATGCAATGATGAAGTTCCATAAGGAATTACTTCTAACCAGTCCCACATTGATATCACAACTAGATAGTTGATAGGGAAGTTGATAATTTATTGATGGGATCTCTCCATATATATATATATATTATAAACATATAAATCTCTGGATTTAATTTAACTAGGAATTTAGGTGTTGTTAAACCATATCTGAATTCTATAATAAATGTGATACTATCATTTTGAAACTGTATAGCTGGCAAGCAATCCTGGAAAAGGCCGTATTAGCTTTTACGGCTTTTAACAAGTAGATATTGAGCATACATTAAAACATTTGTAGAAAAATAATATATGAAAATTAGGTTGAGCTTGACGGTATGAAAGATTAAGGATTTGTTTGTTTCATCCCTTTTTATGTTCGTTTTACATCCTAATTTTATTGTTTTTAGATAAATATCTATTAAGAAATATATATAAATAAAAAATAAGTATTTTTAATTATAAATAGATCAACTATAAATAAAATATAAAGAAAATACTGGTAAAACTCAAACAACCTAAACAAACTTAAAATATGAGATGGATAGTGATGTATGTATGAGCGAATGCTGAGAAAACAACACATGGAAAGTAAGAACATGACATGATCTCATGCGTAACATAACATGCAAGCTATACTATACACATCGTCTATGCTCATCCAAATGAATAAAGTCTAGACAGAGAGAGATGAGAGATGGGAAGGTAGGATGGTGGTTCCTGTTTATTTAGGTGGTCCTAAAGAAAGTGTGGTCCTAAGCCTAGAAAAATCAGGCTACATATTACAAACAAATCACATAACAACAACCCATATTGGTAGTCGAAGACGAAGTTGCAGCAACTGGGCTATATATACCAAATTGACATTATTATTAACTCTTTTTTTCTGATTTTGGTTTTTTAATAATAATAATAACAATAATAATAATAATGTTGTTCAATCCGTCATAAAAATGCGGGATTTTTCATCTTATAAAGTCATTTAATTAGACATATTTATTTCAAGATATATTAAAATAAAAATATTCATCCAACAAATTAAACGTGAGTAACATGCATGTCAGTTTTGCAATTTGGCTTATGTCAATATAGGTTAATAGGTAGCCTGTCTCGCTCAATTTCTAGTTGTAAGTGTCGGTGATAAAGCATCGTTTTGCATGCTCTAGGCTCTAGCCGGTCGGCTCTGACATTGAGAACTGGTATGCATGTTTAAACCTATTAGTATGAAAGACTATGGTCGATGGTAGTGGGGGGCGTGTTTGGAAATAAAAATAATAGACAAATTAATAAAGCTAACAATTACGATAGCTACAGAGAAAATGAAATGAAAAAGACCAGAATAGTACGATACTTGAAATTAAAGATAAGTCTCAGAGGCCTGATAGATATCATACTCCCCTCACCCTAATAAAAGGATGATTCCGTCTCTTCAACAATTTCCTAAAAGTCACTTCATGGGACAATCCTCTAGCATGATGATTTGTATTCACCAATAAAAGAAGGACAAGTAAAAAATAATAATAATAATAATTTTATTGACCAAGAAAAAGAGAAAATTATTTTTCAGGACCACTCTATGGATGGGAAATCTTTTTGCTCCTTTTTTTTCTTTTGCCTTTCCAGTGAAGTTCAAAGATCTTGGGAAACTTCATTCAAGTATATAGGTAAGCATCTTTCTAAGCCTTTTTCATGAAAGGTTTTTCGTACACGGATTTAAGTCAAGAACCTCCTCAGATCTTTAACACTCTTAGCGGATACTTAAATGATATATCGGCATCTTTCTAAGCCTTTTCATGAAAGGTTTTTTTTTTTTTTTTTTTTTTTTTTTTTTTTTTTTTTTTTTTTTGAAGTCTAGGTCCCTCAACAAAGAAGCCCAGGACACAGTGGCCACTTAAGAAGTAAAGTTGGGTTGTTAAATTCTTAGCTTTGGTATTTGTTTATATCATAAATGTTTTTGTCGGATTTAACAAAAGCTGCTAATTTTTCGGCCAGCAGCAAAATTGGCTAATTAAATTCGGTATTAGCTAAGTTAGCCTCAGATAATGCTTATTCACACTTAGTAAATTGATTTGTCAGGCTTTGAAAACATTGAGTTGCTCTATTTAAGAATCTTAAAAATGAAGTGGAGAGATTACTAAAAAGAATGACTCTAGAAATTGTTAGTGCGTCACTCTAACATCCTTATAAGAGGGTATGGACAATGATAACCATATGAATAAGTAAATAAGAAATTATATGAACATCAATATAGCTTTAGTTATTTACTGTTTCTAGTGGTTGTAATTTCCTTATCTATGACATCTGTTAACTTCATTTGTAGTTAATACTTATTAATAATATAATGATAAAGTGCTACTAATGTCGCGTTATAGCAATTGTAAGAAATATTATTGGGAAAAATCCTTCAAATGATCTCTAAAGTTTTCACTTTTTTAGGGTTTATATTTTCAATTAGAAAATAGCAATAAAGATCAATATTTGAAGTTAAATTCAAATAGAGGATCAATCTTTTGTTATTAAAATAGAGGATCAACGTTATGTCAGTGGTTGAAATAAAGAAATATAATGGCAATGGGTTCAACTAGAAAATTCCATCATTATATCTTAGATATATCATGTTAATTCAGTTTAATAGCGTTATAACATCATGATAGATTATTCTTTATTTGAACCACATAATATGATATTATTGGTCTTCTATTTTTATAACTTGAAAGTATGATTCTCTGCTTTAACTTGATCCCTAAAATTTATCCTTTCACTTGGTCAATATTCTCATTTGGAGACCTAAGTTTTCAAAATGGGGTCGAAGTGGGGTCTTCATTAGCCTCCATTACAGGTGCTACCAAAGTCAGGTCTTGATTGAGAAAAAATTTATTGGTAAAAGAAATTCCTGTAAATTTTATAGGTAAATTATATTGGCTTGTCCATTTTGTAAAATTTCATTTTTTTAAAAAAAATACAAGAAACGGAAAGGGAGAGAACAGCGGGATGCATTTTTAAAAAATTTTTGGTACTAATATTGATGTTTTCGGAGGGTTATTTGTTGTATTTTGAAAAAATAGGATGTGAATGCACTTCACAAAGTTTACCGGGGTGATTAATGAAATTTTTAAAAACTATAGTGCAGGTCTAAGTTTTTAATACCTTTTCTTTTAGGAATTTTAATTTTTTTATTAGGAACTACGCTTTTATTATTATTATTATTTATATTTTGGATTCGACTTTTAATAGCATCTATAATAGAGTAATGGAGGCACTATTTAAACTTATTTAGAAATTTATATCTAAAAAATGAGGAAAACAGAAATATTAATCCTAAAATTAATAGGAAAAAAAAAATTGAACCTACGACTGTATGTTTACCGAAAGTCTATGCATTGAAACCTAAAAAATATGGAAGAACGTTGGAATGACAACAATTTACAGCAAGCCTCCCCCATATTTTAAACATGTTTAATTGAAAACAATTGTGTGGTCCATATTAAGGATAATGCAATGAACCTGGCATCTTTTGAATTGTGTTCAACATCTACAAAAGTGGAATATAATTCACGAATCATAGTCGAAGCTTTTAGCTTATAATAAAGTACGTAGTCGACCATGATATAGGTTAATTATTATTTTGTCACAATAATATTATGTTAGAAACATTGAATAAAATATGAAAGTTTAGGTGCGATGCTGCACTGATGACAACCGGAGATTGTGGTAAATTAAATAAAGAAGAGTAAGTGCTACATTCGATATCTAAATTTTATTATATTGTACAATTAATTATCAGTATCTAAAATTATAGGTTAGTGTCAGCAAAAAAAAAACGCCTATAGGTTAGTGGATAACCCTATCGTACATGGTACCTACTTAGATCATGTTTAAGTGGATAGGCTCTGAGTGGGTATTAAGAGTCAACATATAGGTTATGGGTATATAATCTTTGGAAAATGTTCCTACATAATAAGGTATGTGTACAAAATCTTCATACCCTATACCTATCCTAGAACCTGTATTCAACTATATATAGGATACAAATTTCAAAGTACCTTGTACCAACCCCATAAAAATTATATAAAATAATATTAATAATAGAATAGTATCATTTATTTCTATTAATTTTTTTGCTTAACATAAATATTATTTGAGGCCGTGGCATTTCATTGTATTAATATCTAGTTTCTTTGTTTGCTTTTGGCAATTATTCGATTTTATTGCATTATTTCATATTCCCTTCTAGCAACTTTTTATTTTGACATTTCCTTCATTTTGCTGGGACAAGTTTCAACGATGAAGACATATTGGATATTAGCTGAAGAAGAATATAAGTTGCATTACAAAGACAAAAGATAGAAGATGTGGATGTTTTATACTTTACATTTTAGATATTAGTTGTAGAAATAAGTTGCATTATAAAAAATGTCAATTATCTTTTCCGGCTAGTTGGTATAGAATTGTCTCCATGTTATAATATTCTACATAATAATGTTCTTGGCTGTAATTTGTATGTTTCTATTTTTTTATTACATTTTTTCCAATTTGTCACACAAACAAATTTTAAATATTATAGAATTTATGATATTGAGAAGTCACTTTCAAATTTCTTTCCCCATTCTATATGTAACTTTGCTATAATAAATATTTGAAAACAATGTGATTTTTCTTCTTACATAATCTTAAAATATATAAAATTACAAAAAGAAAAAAAAATACAGGTTACATAGAGTATCTTATACCTTTTTGGTTTTACAAGGTATAAAGTATAAGGTAGGTATAAGATATATTCTACACAAGATTTAGTATCATGTATCTTATAGGGTTGGGTATGGGTATGACTTCATAGCCTACCCAACTTGTGTCCATTCATCCTAATTTTGTAATTAATTATTTAATCCAAGTTTTATAAATGATCTAAAAATGTTTATAGGTAGTAAAGTAATATTACTTAATTTCATTTAATTAATTTAAAATTTGACAAAGTTGGAGTATAAAATATAACATTCATCTAGTAATAAATTCAATTAAGATAATATACAATTCTAGTTGTTCATTCAATTCTTGTAGCAATCCTAGCCGGTAACAAGACGGGGTTAGGAAAATTTGTCATAAACTTTCGCACTCAAATCCCTCGTCTGCCCTCTGAAGATTGGAAAGAATCCATCAGCGAGGAAATAGGGAAGGCAAGGAAATGTCATCGACATAGGAAGGAAAGAAGTACACACCCTCCCTTTCTTTGGATTCACTGAGATGGAATACTAGGACGGAATCAAGCTCGCAGCTATTGACTCAGGAAACCCCATGGATTTCGTGTTTCTATAACAATTGCTGAACTCCTATAGCTATTAGAAAGCAAAAATCCTTGTTGAGATGCGAAGAGGAAGAAAGAAAGAATGAAAACATCTAACATGACTAAAGCCAATCATAAAATCAATCATAATGGTAACCTAACAAATGAGAATGAGACTGGAAAAGCTCATGGAAGTTGGTCCGTACAGATAATAACACATCATCCATTAATAATTCAAATTTCAAAATAATTATTAAGTTCTTTCCTATAAAATCAGATTACTGCTTACTGCAATAAAAGTATAATGTTGGACGGACAAGCTCTTTATGATTTTCACACCCATTACTGGCAGTGTGTGTCGAACTATAACATAGTTCGTCACGGTTTTAGCAATTTTAAGAAACGTAATGGGCGAAAGACATTACTTCAGCCCGGCCGCACACTATTTCAAAATGTCAAAATTGAAGAAATATATTATTTTCTTTTCGAAAACTCATCAACCTCGACTGAAGTGGGTAAATTAAAATTTTAGTCCTCACAAGATGTCATTCAATTCATAAATATAATCACAATACTAATATTGTTGCATTCTTCTTGCTGCATTCAACCATTAATTTCGATTTATGATGCTACATATTTCATAATTCTCCAAGTAACTATCCTATCTAGCCAAGTTTATTCAAATATTAAATCACTATAAGATAATCTAATTAGATAAAATCCATAGGTTTAATTACTTTCCATTTGAAAGTAAGTAAACTCAAAGTTAGCCAATCATCTTCCAAATAACCTTCATATTTATCAACATATTATTAATATGTTGAGTTTTGGACTTCATACCCATTATCCTTTAAAATTATATAAGTATCCTTTAAAGTTTAATATCAGCTTAAAGATACATCATCGGGTTCGTTTCTAGCTATATATCAAATTCATTCATCTCTAAAAGTACGTACCAATACAAGATAATAAGTAATTATAATGAATTTGAATTTATAATTATCTTAATTTATAATTTACTATGTTTTTGCAACAATTTTTTTTAATTCATTTATGTAATATTATGGTACATACAATGCATGTGTTGTACGTCCATTATATGAAATAAATATAATATAATCAACATTTTTTTAATCTAATTTAACAAATATATTTATGACATACTATTGTGTTTATATATATATATATATATATAGAACATTTTCATACCGTTTATGTATAATGTTTTTTCGTTTAACCATTGACTATATGTGTTTGTATGTATGTTTGATTTAATGATTATTTTATATTTTATTATATTATTGTGCTTCACTTTTATATATGTACGTTTCTTCTTTCATATATATATAATGACTGTGGGTTAGTGGATTAAATATGAGTCTATGATGATTTTTAGCGGGGCTCTTTTATGTCGTGTTTTTATTCCTTCAAAAAATCACTTTATTTTGAAATATACTAAAAAATCCTCAAGTTAGATATTTAATTTAATTTAATTAGCTCAAACAGACTCATTTTTTTTTTTCAGTTAAAGTGCTTAAATAATAAAGGCCAATCTAGGTCATGGTATCCAAGAGGGGAAAAAGAAAAATCATGTGATAATAAAATATTAAATCAATTTAATGAAATTAAAATTAACTTTACTTGAAGAGATGATGTTAAATTACCTATCTTTTGGATTATTTCGTCCGCTGACATTCAAAAGAAGAGTTTGAATCACACGTTGATCATCTTCTTCCGCAAAAACACTAAAAAGAATTACGAATCTCCTTCATTTTTATCGAAAAAGCATTAGCCTACTATCACCGCAGAAAAAATATTAAAAAAATGAAAACAACAAATTAATATTACAAACAAAGTACTGATCCCATAGGGTGGATATAAATCACGGGTGGAGGACAAGCATGGGAGACACCTACTTAAGTAATGGTACGTATTTCAAACAGCTTGGAATTTTTTTGATGCCGTTATTATTACTGGCAAACTCACTGGTAAATCTGAGGGTTTTGATTTTGTAAGTTTTCTTTCTTCTCCCTCCTCTTTTTGACTTATTTATGCCTCGATGGTATTTTTTTTAATTTTTATATAATATATTTTTTTCCTTTGCCTTCTGATATTACGTTAGTCAAATGCAAAATGTGTAGCAGTAGGTCTCTGTTTTTATAGTTTACATTATTTAGATGAATAAAGAAATTTCAAAACCAAATTACTTGGACAAATTAAAGCGTATACTAGGACATTGTAAAACATAACGACATTCTACAAAGTCTTCTTTGCACTAGTCTATATGTAATGCCCTCATCTAAAAATATTACAACTAGCCATGTATCCTCACTAGAGAAGAACACGCTAAAATTATTATTTCACTAATCCACAATTTGAGTCATATAACATCAAACTCTCATGTAAAGGATACCTATTTAAAAACATTTCATATAACAAAACTTCTAAATAACTTATTGACATAAACCAAAACCAACTCAAATCAAACTAAAACATCATAAGAAAAATCTCAGAAAACTTTAATTTATAAAAATATTATAAAATTTTAAAAGATCTTCAATTTTGTTTATCTCCAAACCAAAATATCTAAACATCAGTAAGATCATGCCTCATAGTTCACATAGACATCATAGTCCAATAAATAAAAAACCATTGGATCATGACCTGTTTTTGAAAAATAGAAGGGAATAAGCACAAAGATCCACTATGCCATGCCACAAACACATGCGCATGAACATGCATAATATAGATTTCACATATAATCTAATATTATATGTAAAAATCAACATGTTATTATCTTTTATTAGTCAAGCAAACAATACAATTTAGAACTATTAGCCATTAGTCCTAAATCCTAAGTAACTCAACTTCGTAAAAACAACTAGTATGGAAAATAATATATACATATATTGGTGTTGGGTCTTCTCCACACATCCTGGGTACCGTACTCGTATCACTCCTAGACTTTCGGAATCATCTCTGTGCGTGACTTCACTTGGGATAACAATTCACACATATCATTAGAGCGCTGTCCTTGTAGCAATGGTCCTCCCGATCTACTAGACCCAGCCATAGATGAGCAACAAATCAAATTTATAAACTGGATAGCAATTAATTAGTTTATAGCTACTAATCCTACAATTACAAACAATAAGCAAGGTAAGGTCATAATTGAAATCACTTTAAGAACAGAAACCCTAATCTCACAAAAAACACTTGATCATAAACAAAAACTCTATCAATACTTGTTTCCATGAAACAATCATATTCTTATTATCATCTAAACCTTAATCTGAAAAGAACTACAAATCTAAGTTTGCACACACCTTCCTCTTTTGATTGTAAATCATGAAATCTCCAATAAGCTATTTTGGGTTTTCTCCAAAATTCCCTTTGAAGTCAAAATAAAACTTTAGAGAGAGATCATTTCTTTTAAATATCTAAAGAATTGAAGAGGATCAACTTACCTTGATCTTGATTCCTAATCTCTCTTGATGCCAAGATCACAAACAGAGGTTTTGTGAGATATTTCTACAACTTAGGAATGATTTTGGAGAATGAGGAATAGACTATGTTATAAAGAAAACATGAAAAACCCTTCCATTTCCGTATAGGAAAGGCTGGTGGCCTAGGTACAAATGTTGGCGGCCTAAAACATTCGAGACACTTCTGTGTCCATGTAGGCTAGCCCAACACCGTGGTGTACAAAACATGCATCGGTGGTGTAGAGAGAAAGGCCGGCGGCCTTTGGGAGGCGTTTAGCTGCGTCTTCCATCTTCAATTACGTGTCTGCTATATGATAAAACATATATATATATATATATATATATTAGAGTTGATCATAAAACCCTCTTATTTTTCAATAAATGATACTTTTGCCCTTCATTATGAATTATTTATTTTTATATTACATTATACATCAAGATTAAATTTGTATACTCTCCAAGAATAATATCAAATTGGAAAAGCCAATTAATATTCATAAAATAGTTAAAATAAAAATGACATTGTTGCATAATCAATGACTTTAATTATCTCAATAATTTTATTTTGATTGAATAGATTATACTAAAAAGGATGAAATTTGAGAGGAAGTTTACTTAAGATATCAACGTTTTCAATAAAAAAAAATTATATAGTGAATCAAATAATATATCTATTAAGGATAATTGAGAAGAATTTATAAAAAATTATTAAAATATTGATACCTTAATAAACTTTTTACAATCTTAGTATCTTAATTTACTCATTTTATAAAATATTTTTTTCTCGTTTTAACCACTTGAAACATTAATACTTTAAATAACTTTTTCCAAACATTGATAATTTATTGCGTAATTCACATTATTTTGATTGTGCAATATAAATGGTGCTAATCCATTAATCTCAATTTTTTTTTTTTTGTCTATAACTTGGGAAAAACAATCCTAAATATATTTCATGATCGTAACTTAACATAATCTCATTTATAGTCGACTATATATCATGTATTGCTATCCTATCTAGCCAAATTTATTCAAATATTAAATTACTATAAAATAATCTAATTAGATAAAATCCATATGTTTAATTACTTTCCATTTGAAGTAGGTACACTCAAAGTTAGCCAATCATCTTCCAAATACCTTCACATTTATCAACATATTATTAATATGTTGAGACTTGGACTTCATAACCATCATCCTTTAAAATTATATAAATATCCTTTAAAGTTTAATATCAGCCAAAAGATATAACGTCGGTTTCGTTTCTAACTATATATAATTTATTCACCTCTAAAAGTAGCAATACAAGATAATTTACTATATGTATTGGCAACAATTTTTTTAATTCATTTATTTAATATTATGTAACAAAATACATTTGTGATATACTATTGTGTTTATATATATATGTATATATTTCTTTATGTATAATGTTTTTCGTTTATACATTGACTATATGTGTTTGTACGTATGTTATATTATTGTCCTTGATTTTTTCATTTGCATTGCGGGCGCATACCTGCTGGTATGTATATATATATATGTATGGGAAACGTTTCTCCTTTCATATATATAATGATGTGGGTTAGTGGATTAAATATGAGTCTTTTTTTTTTCGATGGGTTAAGGGTCTATTTGGATGGTTTGTTTTTCATCTGTATTTTAATTTTATGTTTGATTTGTATTATACTTTATCTATTTGATATATTTAATTTTTTTTATGAAAACTATCAATTTTTTTTATCTATTTTATTTTATGATAAATAATTTATCAAAAAAATTAAAAAAATATCTATTTGCTAAAAAACACTAACCAAATAAACCCTAAATATGAGTCTAGCTATGATGATTTTTAGCGGGGCTCTTTTATGTCATCTAAGTTTTTATGCCTTCAGAAGTTCACTTTATTTTGAAAAATTATAATACTAAGAAATCCTCAAGTTAAGATATTTAATTTTATTTTATTAGTTCAAACAGACTCAACTTTTTTTTTTTTCCCCAGTTAAAGTGCTTAAATAATAAAGACGAATCTAGGTCAAGATATTCAAGAGGGGAAAAAGGAAAATTATGTGACAATAAAATATTAAATTAATTTAATGAAATGGAAAATAATGTTATAGAAGACAAGGATTAAGTTACCTATTTTTTGGATTATTTTCCTTCTGATGACATACAATAGATGAGTTTGAATCGCACGTTGATCGTTTTCTTCCGGACAAACACTAAAAAGAATTACGAATCTCCTTCATCTTTATCAAAACAGCATTAGCCTACCATCACCGCAGAAAAAAATATTAAAAAAATAAAACAACAAATTAATATTACAAACAAAGTACTGATCCCACAAGGTGGATATAAATCATGGGTGGAGGACAAATATGGGAGACACCCACTGAAGTAATGGCATGGTACGTATTTCAAACAGTTTGGAAATTTTTTTAAGCTGTTATTATTACTGGCGAACTCACTGTTAAATCTAAGGGATTTAATTTTGTAAGTCTTCTTTCTTCTCCCTCCTTTTTTGAATTATTTATACCTCGATGGTATTTTTAAATTTTTTTTATTAATTTTTTTTCCTTTACCGTCTGATATTACGTTAGTCAAATGCAGAATGTGTAGCAGTAAGTTTCTGTTTTAATTGTTTACATTATTTAGATGAATAAAGAAATTTCAAAACCAAATTTACTTGGACAAATAATAGCGTATACAAGGACATTGTAAAAGATAATTACACTCTACAAAGTCTTCTTTGCACTAGTCTGTACGTCAAGATTAAATTGGTATACTCTCCAAGAGTAGTATTAAATTGGAAAAGCCAATTCACATTAAAATAGTTAAAATAAAAATGACATTGCTGCATAGTCAATGACTTTAATTGTGTCAATAATTTCTATTTTTAATTGGACAAACTATACCATAAAGTATGAATATTTGAGAAGAAGTTTATTTAAGATATCAATGTTTTTAATAAACATTTTATAAAGTGAATCAAATGATATATTTATTAAGGATAATTGAAAAAAATTTATAAAAAATTATTTAAATATTAATACCTTAAATAATCTTTTTACAATCTTAATATCTTATTTTACTCATTTTATGAAATATTGTTTTCTCCTTTTAACAATGCAAAATATTAATATTTTAAATAACTTATTTCAAACATTGATTATTTATTGTGTAATTCACTTTATTGTGATTATGTAGTACAAATGGTGTTAATACCATTCATATCAACTTTTGTTTTCTTTTATAACTTGGAAAAAACAACCCTAAATATATTTCATGATCATAACTTAACAAAATCTCATTTATAGTCAACTATATATCATGTATTGCTAATACAAAAGAAGACAATTATGGAACTAGAGCAAAAATACTGCTAACGACTCAGATTTTACCATATGTCCTTTTGCATGTGTGGTATTCCACACGGCTCAATCTAGTCAACCCGTGGCCGAATCCATAGTACAAAATTTTCCTCACTTTTTAGTTTTTAGACCCTTTCTGAAGTGAAATTTTCATAGCCCATATCTTAATACAAAAATAATATTTCATCATAGTCATCCACTTCTTAAAATTACAATTTCACAACCACACGATGGCTTCGCCGAAAATTTCCTTCTAGTGCATGCGCTTTCACCAGTCAATCTCGAAAACTTTGCTTTCTCGTTTCATACCAAGCCTTGATGTAGATCTTCAATTCATACATGGAGGATGAGACTCTTCGGCAGGGTAAACTCTTTCTTGATCAGCGGTATAAAAATCTTTATCTATCAAACTTTGAAAAGAAATCTTGATGTGAAATTGGACTATTCCAAATTATTTTCAAATTGATTCCATATAACATTGTTTCTTTTGTAAAATTTTTTTTGTTTGACATTTACTTAATCTATTCAATATAAGATCAGAAATTAGATTTGCTGAATGAAATAAGTGTTATAAAAGATCTCATGGAAACATTCTTTAGACAAACCGGCAAATAGACATTGAAGAAAGACACTTTCCATAAATAAATTTGGGGCTTATAATACTTTGAAAACATGTTATAAATAAATTCCCAAGCAAATAACATTTCAAATCAATTTATGCTAAAAAAAAAAAGGAAAAGAAAGCACACTCTCTCTCTCTCCCTTCATCACCTAAAAAACCCAAGATAAGGGGTAAGGGGGACTCTTGCATTCGCTATGGCTGTAATTCCTTTCTAAATGCCTGATATTTTTGTTTTTGGTACCAACCATTTCTTAGGAGGTCACCTATTCTAGTAGTGCTCATTACTAAGCATGCTTAACTTAAGAATTCTAATAAATTCTAAACTATTGCATCAAAATGCACTTCAATGATTAGAGTTCTACTATCTTTTATATTTGAGAGATATAATATTTTCCCACAC
Source organism: Combretum micranthum (assembly GCA_024138025.1). Taxonomy (NCBI): domain Eukaryota; kingdom Viridiplantae; phylum Streptophyta; class Magnoliopsida; order Myrtales; family Combretaceae; genus Combretum; species Combretum micranthum. The sequence goes on along the minus strand of JAMXBD010001723.1, from coordinate 122,323 downwards.
TTATAGAATTGTTGTCCTCATTAGTTCCGTTACATAGGTTTAGAATTACACTAGACAAGGAGAATACTAAAGATGCTTCACTTAGGCTCAAGAGATGTCCTTACTTTGAGACATGTTGTCCTGTGCAACACTTAGCTTCTCTATTTCTAGCTAGTGAATTGCTCTAATACCACTTGTAATGACCCAGAATTTTGCCTACCGAGGTATTATCCATTTTGTTAAAGTGCTACATGGTTTTGTCCTTAGTTTCAGTAGCTCCCTAAGAGCTCATCTATCTTGGGAGTGCTTCTCAACTGAGTACGCTTAAATTTAGAGTTCTAATGAACTCTAAGACATTACACGCATCGATAATTATAGTTCCACCACATTATATTTAAGGAATTTCACACACCATAAATCCACAAATTCATCACTGCTTATATCATATTTGTAGATCCATTACTTTTGAACTTAGATCTATTTTCTTCTTTCCATAATTCCCACCATCATTAACTATTGATATGATGATTCCACCAATATAACTCACTTCTTTACAAATCTAGTTAACTTGAAAATTGTGGAAGTTGATTGATATTAGCTTGCTAGTAGCTTTTTTCTTATAATTAGTCGATTTTTATGTATTTGTTTTATATATAAATATATATTTGTTTTCATCCCTTATGTGGGATTGTGTTATCCTTAATGTGGGACTTTTTTTAATTGTTGTTGGCTATGTTTTATTCTTTTAAGAGAAATTCTATCTTCTTCAAGGAACACCTTAATGTTTGAAGAGATGTGCCTATTTATTCATATGTGTTATATCAATATCTTTGTTAATCAATCCTATTGTCTTAGTCAATTTTGTTGATATAATTTTACTTAGTTAAATGTGATTCATCTATTTTGGCAAAAAGACAAAAAGAAAAAAAAGTCAATTTATGTTAAAAAATTTTGTCAATCGTATCTCAAAATATCTTGGCTTAAATAGAGAAGATCCAACCACAACCTAAAAAAATTTATATAAAAAGAATGTTTTAGTTGCGATTTGATTTAAGGATTAAACTTACTCAAAAGAACACTTTCAAGTTGAAAATTTAGTCTTCGATTTATAGCCTCTAAAATATTATAAAGTCGGCGACTAGCTAGATAAGAACAGAAAGCCTATTGATTCTCTTTCCAGAATGTATAACCGTAATATATGTAAGTGATTGACCCTTTAATTTTGGTCTAATAAATTGTCCTTACTTCTTTAAAATTTAATATACAAATTAAAGTACAATGTTCCTATAAATTCATTATATTTAATAAAAGTGCTTTGGATTGTGTATACGTTGTCTTATGGCTTATGGCAACGGTAGGAAATTTTAAACTTGGACCTTATCTAATGACATATAGCTCCAAAGGTGGAAGTTACCCAACTGAGAAAGATGTATTTGATGCTAATATGTCACATGGATGATTTGGTATTGCCAATACAACTTCAACAAGTGGGATTTTCAAAAAGACGCTCTTGATATTTTTTTTTCTTTTAAAAGAAATCACCTTTTTCATGCATTTACAATATTATAGGTCTTTGTCTACCATTTATTAATATACATGATGTGTAAGTATTAGTAGATTTTCAATTTATCAAAACAATGCTGATTTTTATGGATTTCAAGTTCGAGAGACCCTCTAGTGTCTATTGTATAATTTTGACCATATTGTAATCATGAGAGCATTTGATATGTATCAATTCTTATGTAACTTATGTGATTTGGATCAATTCCTTATTTGCTTTAGGTAAACGTGACATTTGACAATTGATTGTGTTTACCTTTTAAATTAATTACTTCAAAAGTTTAAAAGTGTCAATTTATTAGTTACAAACTTTTTGATGTATTTGTTTAACTAGATTAATGCTGCTTAGGCAGTTTATTGTTAAATGTAAGCAAAGTTTAGGTAACCGATTGTAAAAAGGAATAAATTTAATTATCAAATTGTAATTTTAAACTACTTATTGTTGATAGCAAAAAATAAGTAAAATTTAATTACCAAATGATATTTATTAATTCCTTTTGCAGTAACCGTGCATTTAAAATAATATCACGTTTGACCTTATCAACTAGTTATGAGATAGATATTAAAAAAGCCAATATTGATATATTTAATAATGAATAAAATAAACAAATATGAAAGAAGAAAATTATTTGCATGGAAAGCCCAAAGTTCAAAAATCAGAGCTAAGGAGGAGCTGTGTTCTTTAATAATCATGTAAGTATAAAGAATCAGTGAGTGTGATAATCTTACTCAGAAATTGGACTATACCCAGTTACTAAAGTTTATGCGAAATTATCAAATAATTTACTTGCTCAATTAATTTATATAGTTAATCCTGAACTCACAATGTAGACTCGTGAAACTTCTATGCCGAATACCATGGACAAAGTCTAATGATTGAGTCCATTTTAAATAAACAGTAAAAGCCTATTTGGAAACCTCAAAATAATACAACACAAGTGAACAAAATAGGTCATTAGATCATTTAAGAGGAAGTTAAATGTCACATTCTACAATGCTAATTGATTACCTCTAAGGCCTAGCCTTTGGCGAATTGACCACTTCGTACTTGGTTACCACCTCCACTAAGAAATGGTAGATCACCATTTCTCTTGTCCTTAAATCACATTGGAACATTCATTCACAAGAAGGTCTATTAGCGTCTAAAATTTCAGGTAATACTCAATGAATTCCACCTTGGATGGTATTTTGCCAAATTTTCAATTATTCTGAAGTGTTCCTAACAGAACAGCATCTGTCACCATAGACCTACTATGGGCAACAAAAAGTTAAGCATGTCCACTTGCACTCAACATCAAAACTTATTGTAGCTATAAAAGGACTGAATTCATCTATCAAGCATAAAGGCTCTGAGATAAAATCTTTCACGGATCACTATTATAGATAAACGGATTTTAGTATACAAAAAACCACCCAAACCGGGTGTCTCACGGGGCGGTAAAAACTTGCAGACTGTAGGTGGAGTGATGTAATAGGCCATAAAGACAATAATAGCTGCGGTGAAAAATATGCTCCCTTACATATTGTTTTTAAAGGAGCCACATTAAAACCAATTAATACTTCTTGCACACAACTTCTATGGTAGGACAAACCATCCTAACATAAGGTTTTGGGGAAGCTCTAAAAACCTTAAAAGCATTAGGTAAATTATATTGAAAGTTATCAATATTTGACATTAAATTCATTTAAATATTAACGCTTGTAAGATGAATTAATGTTTATGGATATATTTAAAATGATTAAAAATAGGGATCAACATTTTGTAAAGTAAATCAAATAATGTAGTAATAATTAACTATGGATGAAAATTAAGAAAATTAAATTGAAAATTGATTCAAATGTTGATACCTTAAATAAATTTACAAATTGTTTATACCCCATTTTATTCCCTTTACAAAATATTTATTTCTCTTTTTAACCAATCGAAATATTAATACCTTAACCCTTCAAATGTTGATACCTTCTAATTTAATTATATTACCATAAAGCATCTAAAATTCTTCTTGACATCTCTCTACTGAAGTAGGTATGATTGATCTAATAGCACCTAGTAGAAAAATTATTTAATGAATAATAACATCACATATACATGTACATGGTGGGTAACTACTAGTTATATTTTAACATATAGATAAAATAGTGGATAGTTTCAAAAATAACTACCACCATACAATCATATGTTAGGATATCATTTGTAGCTATACATCATATATCTATATATATTACATATAGCATGTAATACCTATCGAGGCATTTTTCTATCTAATGACAGACATAACTGCCTTAAGATGCTATTTGTATTGGTTGGAGTAGCTTTGATTGCCCTAATAACTAATAATGATGGTGATCATTGTCCTAATAAGTTAATTCTCCAAATCTATTGTACACTTATGCTTGCCCCATAATGTTCACCCTTTTTTTTTCTATGTGAATGCAACTATAGTTGTAAATATATATTACTAAATGTACGTAGAGATAAAACAAGAAGTGGTATTAAAAACTAAAATCATCGCAATATATCTCTCATGAATCACCTAATAAACTAAATACATCAATCAAAGATAAACAAAAGACTATCTCACAAGAGTAAAACAAAATTAAGGGGAAATTGCAAATTATCCCCCTTAAACTTTTACCTAGGTGTGGATTCATTCCTTGAACTTTCAAAATACATTTTTGACCTCTTAAAATTAAAAAAATTGGCTCAATTAAGAACACTCAAATTAAACATTAACCCTCCCCCGATGTGAATTCATCCGCTAAACTTTCATCGATGTGCAAATTTACCTTCAAAATTCATAAAAAAAAACGTTAACTTTCCTTAACTATGCAAAATGTTGAAAGTTTAAAGGGTCTAAAAGTACACCTTGAAAGTTTAGAAGGTGAGTCCACACATTGACAAAAGTTTATGGGGTAATTTGCAATTTTTGGCAAAATTAAACACTTCCTTTGCTGTCATCAAGATAGCATTTAGTTTTCGATATAAAGCATTTCTAAATTTTTTTCCCACAATCAAATTTCTTTTCTCAATGGAAACCAAAACACCACCCAAAAAAAAAAAAAAAAAAAAAAAACCTAAATTTGGTATATAAACTTTATGTAAAATATTTATTGGGGTACTTAAATTTGTAATAGTCAGTTTAGTATTTCATGGCTATTTTTATTATATTACTAACACATTTTGTTTTATTTCATAATATAAAGAAGCAGTCTATCAATACTAGATAACATTTTAAAAAATAGTAAAAATTTAATGAAATGATACATTTTCTAAGTTAGTAAACAATGTAAATAGTGTTAAGAAGCTAGTAAAAATAATCGCAAATAGTTTTACTATGTATCAAATTTATTACTTCAAAATTTGCATCCAAATTAAATTTTTATGCAAAATTTAGATAAAAAAATTTGACATTTACCCATAAAACAAGGTAAAATCATCAATCTTCTTGTGATTGTATGATTGAATTTCAAAGGTCATCATCTTCCTCAACCTATAAAAAAAAAAAAAGAAAAATATATTGTGAGAACAATATTATATTATGCATTTCACATTTGGAAAGAAATGACTTGTAGGCAATTGGTACACTAACAACATCTCTAATAGTACTAAGCAAACTATATGAACAGTGGAGATGTTGATCACTATTTTTTTAAACTTTTTTATTAGAAGATAATCAAGAACTCCACACTAACTATAACATAATGTTTTTTCTCTTACTCATGAAGATAGATCAATTTTTTGAATCATTCCCCCTTAGCATTTTTTTCACTTTAGAATTACTTACATTTTTCAAAACAACCCTCTACCCAATAAAAAATTAAAAAAAGAGTTAATGACGAAAATAGTACCTAAAGTTTGGCTTTAAACAATTTGACACTTGAACAAAGTTTTTGTTAACTTTTTTATACCTAAAGTTTGATTTTGATAATTTTGGTACCTGAATAAAGTTTTTAATGACTTTTTCATACTTGAAGCAAGTGAAAGAGGTATAAAAAAAAGTTCATGAATAGTTTGTTCAAGTACCAAAATTGGCAAAACCAAACTTCAGGTATGAAAAATGTTAATGAAAACTTCGTTCAGATGCTAAATTGTTCAAAACCAAACTTCAAGTATTCAATTATTCTTTTTGCAAAATTCATGTACCATTTTTATCATTATCCCAAAAAAAAAAAAAAAAACAAAATAGACATATCAAATGTTTATTAAACAATTCAATAGCAAGTATTATAATTTCCACTATTTAAAGAAAATGGACATATCAAATCTTCTTTATCTATTGCATCATGTATCTTATTATTATATATGCCATGCCATGCTTGAAATGTTGAAACTGCTACACTCGCTATGCTTAGCTAAAAATATGAATATAATCATGTTACATTAATTAAATTTTATTGAAATGTGTAAATAAAAATTTTAGGATGGAAAGTTGTATATAATTAATTATAAATTTTAGGATATAATTCTTATATAAAACTTGTTGGAAAAGGCATAGATTTAGATATAGTTATGATATAGATGTGATTTTGTGATGCCATGTATAGCTCATGGGCAAAATAGATATGAGTTTTATGTATACTATTATTAACAACAGCAAGGATTAGATCCAAAAAAGATAAAATCCTTAGGCAATCCTATAAAACATATTGAGATTAGTATAATCAATTAATTCTTGACAAACTTGTGCTATATATCATATCCAATAAGGATCATAAAAGGGGTAATGGTAAGCCAAGTAACTCTACTTTCAATTTTTGGCAATTTAATGACTTAGTTTTAGATTTTGGCAAATTAATACTTGTAATTTTGAAGTATGTGTAATTTAGTATCTTTGTTACATAATATTTGATAGACATTTATTTTGATAAGAGGATAATAACAAACACTTAGCTAAATATTGCAAAGGTCTAAATATGCAATATTAAATTGCAAAAAATTGAAAATATAGACACTTGGTCTACCATTTTATTGTCATGAAAATAAACATCTATAAAACATTATTTAATAAAGATATTGCATTAGATGTCTCCTCGGGGCAATTCGGGTCCAACCCATGGACACAACTAACAAGGTCCAGATCTAAATTTTCAAGACCCATAACCACCTTAGGCAGGGGATGGGGTAGGTCCAACCATGGACCTGCTGGGTCCGGGGCAAGTTAGACCTATCCTTTTTTTAATGCATATATTATTTTTTAATTTTTTTATGAGGGAGTTGTTCGAATATGCTAGGTCCATAGGCTCAACTAGTGGACTCGCCTTCGACCTGCGAACCACGATAGGTCCGCTTAGCTGGTTGACCGTTGTTGGTAGGTTGGGTCGGGTCCGACTGAATCTGACCAAAGAGACGTCTACACTACATCACACTTAATTTAAAAGTACAATAATTAATTTGTCAAAATCTAAAGATAAGACACTAAATTGCTAAAAATTGAGAGTATAAGCACTTTGTTTGCTACTATCCCGATTAGGAATCATCAATAGAAATTATAGACATGCTTCTAAAATTATCAATTGCTAACTTATATGTATGATTTTTAATATGGAATCTTGCTTAATCATATAGGTCCCCTATACATATTAAACTTGCTTGACAAAACTAAAATAAAAAAATGAAATATTTCGTAAAAAGTGAAACAACTATCTTTCTCTTTTAACTTTTTCCTTTATATAGGCCTATGTTAGTAAATAAAAATGTTTTGTTGGCCAATATATATATCACGTGGTTATTTTCTTAAATGCTAAAAAGTAAACAAATAAGATATTTCTAAAAATTTGGATCCTTTTTAAAACTTTTTCAAAATCGTGAAATAAAAGTTTCGAATGTTTACAACCTTTTTTTTAAAATAAAATCAAAGCGGATAAATATCTTAAACGAAAGTTTTTCATAAATTAAAAACGAAACCAACACATTAAATTTTTACAAAATTAAAATGAATTAAAGGGACCTAATTTTTGGCTTGAGGAGACACAAGATACTTAAGGAGAAGTCACAAAAATGAAAAAAAAAAAATCTTTATGAAAACATAAGAATAAAAAAAAAAAAATTCTAGTGTTTTTCTTCACAAAAATATAAAAATCTTATTAGGAACACTTCCTAGGGAATTTTCATGAAAATCCAAAATATTTTTCCTTTCTAAGACTTTCCTTAAAAAATAACTATTATATATAAAATGAAGTGAGGGAAGGTAAAAGAGAGAGACAGTGTTTGTTGGGGGGAGGGGAGGGGGTGTTGGGTGGGTAGGTGTGTGAGTGGGTGTGAGGAGAGAGAGAGAGAGGAGAAGAAGAAGAAGAAGAAGAAGAAGAAGAAGAAGAAGGAGGAGAAGGAGCCCTTAATTTAATTGAACAATGTCTTTTTATTTTACTCTCAAGTATTTTTTTTTTTCATTTATTGGAAGGTGGAAGATCAAAAATCAAATTTCTAAAACCATCATTGACATGATTTTAATATAAGTTTAAATGTGGTAATTTTCATGAAAAAAAACTTTCCCTTTTAAAGGCTTTAATTAAAAAGTAAAAATATATATAAACGTGAGGCAAGAGGTGTAATTCACCTAATTCACTGAGTAAAATACTCAAGAGGGGAGTAAATTGAGTATTTATGCAATTCTTTTCAATAACAAGAATTAAAGATTAACCAACCAAACACAATCAATCAAATTTACAATATGTAATGCAATAAATAAAGAGAGTAAGGTAGAGAGAAACAAGCCCGAGATTTTAACGTGAAGTTCAGCCCGCTTCCTAATCTCTACGATCACACCAATGCCTCCCAAGGAGGTCTTCACATTCTTTATTAATCACAAAATGATCAATGCTCAAATGAGCTACACTCAACCAATAATTCTTGATAACTCCACTTGAGCGATACTCTTTTACAATATTGCAACTAACACTAAAGAATTTTTGTCACTCTTAATTTTAAACAAATTTAAGACCTAATGACAAATAGAATAATATGAGAGAGTATAAGAGTTTGTTAGCAATTTCTAATCTCAACAAGTAGTCTTCATTTATTAGAAATCATGTATAAATAGGCTTCTCATTTGACTTGCCTGTTATGTCTTGAAACAATAAATTTCGTGTGCAATAAATGTTGTAACAACTATATTTCTAGGCATTACTGTCCGAATGCTATGAAGCATACTCCCTAGCATCCGAACCATACTTGAAGACGTGTAGGGGAAAACATATACCGGTCGGACGTTAAGCATTACCGTCCGACTGGTAGTAACAAAAATGCAGAAATATGCTCATGGCTCAAATCAAATTAAATAGCGTCTGAATGCTAAGCTTGTAGTGTCCGGACGGTAAGGTCTGCAATGGCACTTTGCTAGAATGTCATGCAATCACATGTCCAATTGAATATAACATATATATACTTTATATTATTCAAGGATTTGTCAAATTTACTTTATACTTTATAATATTTGTTTCATCAAAATTATGCTTTGATTTGATTCAACAAGTGGAAGGTCAAAGGGGAAGAGAGAGAGAGATAGAGGAAGAAGGTGGGCCCCTATTTTACCTAGCCATATCTTTCCAAATTTACTCTCGAGCAATTTTTCCATTTATTCGAAGGTGGAAGATAAAAAGTTAGATTTTTAAGCAAAATCCATACAAAATATAGAAGATTTTATGGAGATTGGAGCTTTCAAGCTACATACATGGTAGAAAGGTAAAGAAAAAGGAGACAATGTGAGATGTACAAGCTTACATATATGAAAAAAAAAATTACACTCGCTTCTAAGGAGTGTCAAACTCAGCTTCCTAGAAAGGATTTGATAGGTATTACATGTCATGTATAAAGTACACAGTGTATAACTATTAATGTCATTATAAAACCTGGTCATATGAGTGGTGGTTACTTTTAAAACTATTCACTACTTTATCCATTTTTAACCTATTGTTGGTAGTCACATACCATGTGTACATATACGTGGTTATATTAACCATTGAATATTTTTTTTTCCAACTTCTCATCTTGTGCAAACCATACATTAACCACTTTGCTAAGATCATGAAAAAATCTAAAAACCTATCATAAGAAATAAAAATCAAATGAAGTCAATGGAAGCTAATTAAAGTCATATATGAATTTAAAGGAATAAATTTTTCAAAATTTCAAAATTTGCCTTAAATCGAGAATCGAAATTTTGAAAATTCAAAAACAATTTAAATATCAAAATAAAAGTAAGTAGAATTTAATAATAGTTCTTTAAATGAAAAGTTTTACAAGAAAATCAAAACAATATAGCTAGGAGCTCTAATTTTTGTAAAATTAAGATTTTATCCCAAATCAAGAACTTTCACTAATTAAAATTCAAAATTTAGTTATCATAAATAAATTGGACTTATTTAAGATATTTAAATCATTATTAGTCCAAGAGGTAAATTAAAAACCTTAAATTGATAAAAACTAGCCAAGGTTCATATAGACGTAAGATTTAGATGCACAACATTGTACCATGTAGTGGAACCCCAAAAAGAAATCTTTTTCCTCTTGTCTAAAACCCTAGGCGTCATTCCCCAAGGGATACCTTAAACATGACAACTCACCATACATAAATATTAAAGTCTAGGAATAATTTCCTTAGTTATGCAAAATCTTTCATATCATGCACAAGGCATACTTCACAATGGAGGGGACGTTAGAGGAGTTACGCAGTTTATAGTGGTGGTCAAATTAAAGCATGCCAAAGAACTAAACAAAGTAATATCTTAAATCATGATAGGTTACAATTCTTAAGGGCATTTCCTTGCTAAAACCACAAAGGCTCTAAAAGTAACTTGGTCCTTAAAGTCTTTGAATAATTTATAGTTTTTGATAGAATAAACTATCAAAAGAGATTTTGGAAGAAGAAATCTACTCCAAGTTTTCTAGCAAATTTCTTCAAAAAGCTCCTCATATCTCCCCTCATTACCTTGAGCTTCACCATCTTCGGATAGAGTCATAAGTAGTCCTAGGATAAAAAATCTATATGGGCATAAGCAACAATAGGCTTAGCAAGTATATTCTCACAAACTTATCATGAAACAAAGCAAGTAAGTTGGTTAAACAAGCATATGTTATGCACTCAAGCATATCATAACCGTGTAAAGCACAGATTTACACCCTTTGTGACAAGGTTGGGAATGCTCTTGCAAGTCTCCATGACCTCTACTGCTAGTTGTTGGGCACCTACTTATAGCGATCAATATGGCATGACTCCCCTGTGAGGCCGTATTCTCCAATAAATTAGTTCCTCAAGAAGGAACAAGATCTACATATTTATGCATGGTTTACAGTCTACCCAATCCCATACATAGGAGTAGCAGCCTTCAAATGTGACTCGATGATATACAATGTGTGACCAATTCGTAGTTTGCATCAACCATATTAGGTTCATTATGAGTGATCGAGCAATTTATCACATACTAAAACATATCAAAACACAATACCAATACATTTATACAATTAAATAATGTTTCCGTATGCTTACAAGCTATTGATCACACAACATTAGTCACAATTTTAATCCCCATATCTTCCCAAAACAAGTCCATTTTTTATCTTTTTCTTATTGACTAGTGCACTATATTACATACAAATCATATAAGCAAGTAAGGAAATAAAACTCTGTTACGCCTCGAAGGGTACCTTAAACGTGGCAGTCCTCCGTACACAATATTAAAGCCTAAGAATGACCACCTCAGTCACGCGAAGGCTTCCATACTATATACAAGGCGTCTAACACATAGAGGAGACACATCGGAATGATACGTTTTATGTTGATACAATTGAGTAACAATGTAAAGGAAATACAATCCACTATACTCCAAATACAAAACACTATACTCCAAAATATAAATCATCAAACTTCAATTACATTTATCCCAAGACCTCACAACATAAAACTATTACAAGGCAAATCGTAAAGCTTAGCCAAAATCTTCAAGCATTCTTATATCTTGCCGGAATACCGAAGTCATTCTCGACTTCAACCATCTTGGTCCCCACTTAGCACTGTTGGAATAACCTGCTCATTTAAACAACTATTGGGGTATAAGCTACACTAGCTTAGTGAGAATTCCCTTAATTCCGTACCATAACAAACATGTTATTAATCAATTATATGCTATGCATGAACAAACACATGAGCAAGCAATTATGCATGGGTAACCGGAACTCACGCACAGAACGGATTTACGCCCTCCGTATCTTGGGTTAGGGATGGTATTGAAGTCTACACGACCGCTACTAGTCCCCAAGCCCTCGGCTCTTAGCACTCGCCTCGGTTAGGCTCACACATGGAATGCATCCCCGATGCGCCTTAGTTTCCTATGAATGAGCTCTGATCCCGGGTCTCATTATTCAAACGAGTCCTTGGACCATACCGATCGACCTGCGTAGGAGTAGCAAGCTACCAAATGCAATATGTCCGATGCGATGCATGATCAATTTACTTTTTTTTTGCTTAGGTCAAAATATTTATACATTCTTTAGAGTGACCAGGCAATATCATACACTATAAATAATATGAACCATGCAGTTATCCAATCAAATCGTGGTTTCGATATGCTTTAGTATCCTTGGCATACATTCATCACAGTCTTCATATATCCCATCCCCATTTTATCGATTTTTATCTTGTTCCTAAAATTCTAATGCGACTAATTACAAGCACAATCAAGGTAACAAAACAAGGAGAAAACTCACTCGACCATTGGATCACGGTCTTCTAGTAATAATAATCCGGTGGTAGGGAATCGTCGAACTCGGGATAATCTAAAAAGGAAGAAATACTCTAATATTATTTCAACTCAAACTAATCCAACGACTTCTTACGAACTATCAAATTCGTAATTCGCGTCCTAAGCGGGAATTCCAACTTAAAACGGCTATAACTTGGTCATTTTAACTCGGAATCTCGCAAATTTTATATCGATTTCTATCTACTTTGAAAGAGCTTTCTAAATATGAAGTTTAAATTAAGTTTTGAAAATATCTAAGCCTCGGAAATGGGATCAGATCTGTACAGCGGTGTTATTGATTCCGAAAATGCGGTTTTCATGAATGCACTTGAGATTCCTAAGTACAAAATGAAACTAAATGTCATGGTAATGATTTTCCCTATCATGAATGTCATGATATGAAATCTAATGAGCCTAAGTTCTTATAATTTTTTAGACTTAAATAATTTAAATAAACTTTTTCCTAGAAAATCATTTCATGCTATTGGTTAACAAGTAAGTTTACTACACTTGGTCACACTTACTTATTGTAAGGATTTTCTTTAGGAAAACTCCACTTTGTTTAAAGAAATTTTGACCTTATATTAGTTATATCATAAGGCCTTTATTTCTTTAATAAAATCTTCATTTATAAACTTTTAAGAGGGTCTTTTTCTAAGGTGGTTCCAAAAATCCGAATTTAGAAAATTTCATTTTTAAGTTGATTCCTTTAAGGAAAAAGTATTTTATACTTAAAACTTTAAGCATTTATTTTACCTATACCCTAAGGACTTCATTTATTAAGAAAATACCATTTTTGAAGTCGGAAAAAAATAGTGTTTCTAATCATCTATCCATTATTACGAATTTGCCTACAAGATTTTTAGCTCAAAACTTCTATTGGACTTCATCTCTTGTTTCAACATTTTTCTTTAGTAAAAACTTATTTAGACTCATGGAAAATACTACCAAACATTATCTATTACCTATAGGCTCCATTTCTCTTGTAAAATATATGTTTAGAAGTTGACAAAAGTGTTTTAACCTAGGTTTCTAAAGTCATCCGAATTTACACAAGTTCATTTCTTGAAAAGTGTTTTTCTTTTTGACTTTAATTAATCATCTATCTATAGATCTATACATAGGAAGGTTATTTACTAAGGACAAAAACATTAAAGACCATTGATGCACATAACTCAAATTAATGATGAGATCTTAAATGCCTACATGAATATGAGTAATAAAATGGTAGATCTACTATATCAAGCGCTTAAATAAATTTTGAAAACATAAAACTACATTTTTGTAAAAGATCTTTTGTTCAAAACACTTTTTGATGGATAAACATAAAGCTTTTGGCATGAAAGCTCCTTTAAAGGTTAGATCTACTTTGTGATGGTTTGGTATTGTTTTGATATCTCATTGTCCCTACCAAAAGATTATGGGGACATTTAATTGAAATATCCAAGAATCCTTGCCATAACAAGGATCTATGAGTAGAAGGAGTAGAAGCTCAGTACTTAGAGTAAAATAGGAGAGGAAAAGAAGAAAATAGAAAGTTGTGTGTGTGTGTGGATGGGCATGGGGGCTCACGGCATGGGGTAGAGGGGAAGAGAAAAAGAGAGCATTTTTACCTTTTGAAAAACTTTGAAATGTGTAGAATGAGTGAGAGAAAGAAAGTGTGGCTTATATATTAAGTAGAATTAGGTTAAATGTGACAAAAAGGAGTTAAAAAAATTGAACAAGGAGCTTGTGTTGGGGTGGGGGGGGGGGGGGGGGGGGGGGGGGGGGGTGGGGGGGGGCTGGGGTGGTGGCATTCACGCTGCCAATGCATGAGGGGATTCACTCATAGAAGGTTATAACTGTATTTTTCGTAAGCCGGGAAAATTATGAAATTTATATTTTTGAAATCCTTATTTTATTTCGATTCAAATGAGTATTCATAAGTATATTTTGAAATTCTAGTTCCGGGGCACGCTTTTCTATAATGAGTCTCGGGATGACTCGGAATTGAAATTTTCTCAAAATCTGATCTTTTCTTGTTTTGAAATATAATCAAGAACTATATTCAAAATTAAATTTTATTATAAAAGTTTCTTATTTAGAAACCGAGCAAAAGCCGGAATTAGGGTTTCTAAGTCTTTCTCAAAACTTGAATTAAACTGGTTTAGGGTTTCATTTTTCGGTTTCTGAAGTTTACTTGATTACTAGGAAACCCGGGGTATACATTATAAAAAAAATAATAATAAAATTGTGTAATGAAATAAGATGAATAGTGCAAAAGACTAATCAATTACTGGTAGAAATGAAAATATGATAAAAAGGTTATAATTGTAACTTTTATAACCTGAAAAATTATATAACTGATATATTTAGAAATCTCGTGGAATTATGAGTCTAACGGTACTAATGGTATATTTTTGATATCTTGAGCCCGGGATACGCTTTTCGAAGTCTGTATCCGAACGGGTTCAAAATAGGTCAAAAATTTACCAATCTTATGTTTTTAAATAAACTTATATTACTACGAGCTATTCTACATATTTAAATACCTTTCGGCCTCTAGAGTTAGGGGCGCTAGATTGCCGGACTTACATATTGTATTCCGGTTGGGATTTCCGAATGATTTTCCGGTTTAGACTTTGCCAAATTGGAAACTAAGATGTTCTGTTGATACAATGTATTTAGTTTGAGAAATTTATTTTAAATTTTATTTTTATAAGTACTTAATATCTCTTACTGCTTTTCAGAAATCTGAATTGATTATTATATCCGGAGTTATATCGGTAATGGTTACCAGATATGATTTTCTTGAGTTTGAGTCAAATATCGATTTTTGGAATGATTTTGGGGAATCTTGATTTTTATAATTTGCTTTGAAAAAGGATCTTCATAGTGTTTTGTTTTGAATTTATTTTTGCTTCGATTTAAGGTTTTATGAACAATTGGTTAACTTAAGGATTATCTAATTTGTTATTTTGTTTCTTGAATTCTTCCTTCTTAAGATTATGAGATTTCAATTTCTAACTCGTTCTATGATTCTTGGGAGTTTGATTTGATCGTTAGGGCTTTATTGTGATTTTCCGTCTCTTAGGATTATTAGTCTGGTCGTTTGGGGAGTTTCCAAAGTCTATATTTTATTATTGACAGATAAAGTTTTCTTATTGCGCTAGAAGCCTAATGGAATTGGCTTTTGGTGATTTCCTGATCCTTCAAATTGTCATGTTATGAATTAACTTGCTTTTTAGCAAATTATCACTGTGTTTTATTTTTATCCCGATTTTATGATTAGATTAGGTAAGCAGTTTATCTTACGTAATGGTTTTTGGACTTAAGGACTTTTAGTCCTTATTTTATTTTTAGATTTTTTCAAGACTAATGAATTCTTACTTTCGTTTATATTTCAGACTTCGTTCAAAGTTCGGTTTTAATTTGGAGTGATTTTAGGGTTTATTTTCGAAGTTCATCGTAGAATTATTATACTGAAATTTTCCGGGGCTTACAAATCACTTAGCCATTCGAGAATCTTTCAATCAAAGTAATCTTCTAGAAAAGGTGTATTGACATCTCTTCGTTGCTTGAACAAAGAAAATACTCGAAAATGAGTATCTTCCTATAAACTTTCCTTAAATTTCTAACTTTGTAAACTTAGGTATTAATAGATTTTCTGTCATCTAATTTTGACCATAAAACGGTCGTATCTAAATCATTTTAACTCCGATTTTCACACATGATGATCGATTTCTACTTACTTCGAATGCTTTATCCATTTGTAAGTTATTTCAAATATTTAAGATAATTAAATCTCAAAATCCAAGGGGTTAGTTTACATCCAGATCCATTTCTAAATCCATTTTGACACTTTTTACAAGTTTTACCTTAAGTAGGATTTTAAGACAAGTGTACAAGTTATTCATATACTTAAACACATTAAGAATTCAAAATTAGTTCACAACACATGCATGATTGTAGTGATGCTACTCAAGAGAATAATTTTTTTTCATTGTCTAGTCTCATGATAATTAAAAATTTTTAAGTTTACAAAATTTCAATCTTAAAAACTTGTAGTCACTTCTTCTCTCTTATCATTTATAAATAGATGAGTTGATTTTAAAATAAAGTGCCATTCTTTATTTTATTCTTTGAAATTCTTGCTCAATATTTTTATCAAAAACTTATTTGTCAAAGCATTGGTTTTTTCATGTGTTTCTCAGAAAGAAGACTTCATGTTATAAAATTTTCAAAAGATAATGTATGATCACGACATTTGTGAAAAATATTTTGGTGTTTGTTTCAAATTTTTCTATAGTTCAAGAATTTCTAAGGCTTAGAAAAATAAGTTTTGGAAAATTATTTGCATAATAAAGAATTATTAACATTAAATTTTAAGGATTCATTTTACTATTATGACAATACCACTATGATCATTTTTGTACATGAACACAAAATTAACCCATAAATATTTTCCTAGTAAGGTGGACTCAAAAATAGAAGATAACAACGTTGAGAATATAAATATAAGTATAATAAAAACATATGAGTCTTACCTCATGATCAAGGCCCTTGAGACTTGAAATATTCTAGTCACATGTATAATAAATAAAATCAAAGCGTATTGAAATGAAATAAAATGAAAGCATTAGATTTTTGTCAAGGATTCCAGAGACTTGAAATAATCTAGCCTCGTTCAGACTTGATTTTTAAACCAGTCCAATATTAGAAATTGATTAGTCTTATAAGCAAATAAATGACTATGTAAAGTGCATGAAATAAAGAAAGTTATGTTAGTGAGTAATATGCTATAAAGATTATAAATGCTAATATTATATGGATATCTTAATATTTATTCTAGTATTGATTACTCGTCATAATATTTTTCCTTCATTTGTATGTTAGCATTCAAATGCGTAAACCATTATAAAAAAGGATCAAAATGGATAGGGTTTTAAATAAGCTTACCGTTTTAGGGTATAAATCGTATAGTCGTATTATTTTTAAGGTTTCAATATTTCCTAATTCAATTGATCTTAGGGTTCTAGAAGTATATCTAATCTAATTTGGGGTTTCTTTAGGGTTTAAGGTCAGTTCGGTTTGACTTTATAGTCTTGGTTTTGATACTAGATCTAAGATTTATATCATAAAATCTAGGGGTTTACACTAGGATCCTTACCCTACAAAGCTCCATATAAATTATCTTTCCCATTTATGCCTTTTCCCTTTTAGGAAGCCTACTAAAAACCTAAGGTAAGCTATTCTAAACCTTAGCCTCTACTTAATGTTAGTTAAGCTAGATTAAAGAAGGATTATCATTAACAGCCTAAGATTGTCCACTTGCTGCTAGAAAAAATGGACATGATAGTGTCCTAGAAGAAGAGGATGGATCATAAACCTTCACCAAACTTGTAATAAGGTAAGCCTTCTAATTTTAAGGGCTGAAATGCGAGTTTCTTATCATATTAATGATGAAAAATGACTTAGACTTGCTTGTACATATTTAGGGTAAAAATTGAGCGTTGAAGTGATTTTGGAGCCTTAAAGCCTCCTCACAGCTGCAACCAGAGTATAACTACATCGAATTAGAGATAAGACCTGGAAAACAACTCTTGATGTTAATATATTTTAAGGGTAGGAAGATAGGGCTATACTAATAACATGAAAGTAATACAACATGTTTGGATTGAAGTTTTGCTAAAATTGCAAAAGAACTATGGTAAAAATGGACGTTGCTATCAAAACCAATCATTTAACTATTAAACTTTAGCTAAACAAGTTTCAAAAAAAGGAAGATGTTATAGGTGAGGTTTAGACAAAAATATGATTACCCAACCTCTTTAAAACCCCAAAAGTTGCCTTAGAACCCCTCTTCATTGAAAACATCAAGTTTGAGCTTGAAACAATGAAAACATAAAACAATATGGTCAATACATGGGCTTTTGGATCAGGTTGCATAACCATCTTACCTTAAAAACGTGAAAAACTTAGTTTTCTAAAAGAATACGATTAGAACATAGGGTCATGAACCTACCCGTATTCCTCTCTGACCTTTAGAACTTGAAAAAAAGAATTGAGTTTTCTAAAAGAACATGACTAAAACATGGGGTCATGAACCTAATCATGTTCCTTCTAACCTTTAAAACTCAAAGAAATTGAGTTTTCCAAAAGAACACGACTAGAACATAGGGTCATGAACCTACTTGTGTTCCTCTTTGACCTTTAGAACTTAAAGAAATTGAGTTTTCTAGAAGAACATGGCCTAAACACTTTTGTCATGAACTAGCCCATGTTCCTCTCCAATCTCAAATGCAATGAAACCCAAAAAGAACATAGGGAAGTTCATTTTCTCGTTTACTTTTCTAGTCTCTTGCTCCTTCGTTAATTCTTAGCCAAATCATATGAAACTTGACTGGATTCCTTCCTTAGACTCAAAATGATCCTTTATACATTATCTTTAAGTATATGTGGTTAAACTAAAGTGACCTAGATGTAATAAACAACACAAACAAAATAAAGGTAGTAAATCTTGAATTAATTCCTGACTTCAATTATGAATGGTTATTGGAAATTGATAAAGTTAGATTATACTTACTTTTCATTGAACAAACCATATTTAATTTATTATTGATTTTACATAAATCATGAGGAATTGGTACTTAAGTATGTTTATTTTGATAATTTAGGTCTTGAAGGAGTTATAATGAAAATACAAACAAATCCAAGGAGTCTTGTGCAAATTTGGAGACAAGGAACAATGTAGGCTAACCAAAGCATGATAAAAGTTGCCGGCTTATATTCATCAGAAAATCAATGCTGGCTCAAACAGAGTAAACACAACCGGCCCAGACAACATAATTCATCATCCTTCAAATACACCTGTAAGTCGGTTATATGGGAATCAAGGTTGGTGGCCACCCAAAGCTTGCAGCGTAAGCATGAACGCTAGCGGCCATCTCGTCTTGGATTTAATTTCAAACTTCAAAGCCAACCATGTAAGCCATTGATGTATAGTTCAAATAGCCGGCCTTCATTTTATCGATTTAAATTCCTTTGTTTTTCTATAAGACGCTTAGAGTTGCAGTCTTAGGTAGATATCCTTCTATCACTTTCATCCTTCTTCTATCTCTTGAATAGATAGACATTCTAAAACCTTAGAGAGAGAAGTTCCATGATTATGAGTGCTAAAACAATTTTTAGCCAAAGGATTGTTATAAGTTTTGGTTCATCAAAGATTGTGAGATCTAATTTATTATATTGATATGTTATTTTTTTAGGTATTTATATATCTTCTGATTATTTTGATATTGTTATTTTGATACAAATTAAGGCTCATTTGTTTAATTAGCAAGGTAATATTCTATTAATTAGAACGTTGAATATGTAATTGTTCAGTTGTTCTAATATTTATGGCATAATAACATGATTGATTATATGATAGATAATTGATTTGTGTTATGAAGATATATAATCTAGTCTAAATAGATCATCTTAGGATTTGTTGGCTAAAATTGGTGATCTCTCTTGCTCTTTATGCTATTGATAAATTAGATCCTGAGAAGTTGTTTATGGTTGTTTAATCAATAAGAGAAAGAATCAAAGAGCTTGTTTTGATTATTGAAAAAGTAAGGAGAGATAGGTTGTTAAAGCTTATTGATGACCATAACCAATTATCCAAGACAAATAATAGAAATCTTTGCATTAATGATCAATTTTGTGAACTAAACTGTAATGATACCTTTGGTTAGGAACACCTTGATATTGATTTATTCTTTGAATTATATTACTTGCTTTTGATAACAATTAGTTTTCTTTGATTTCACAAAACCCTCCTTTCCTCTTTTCTTCATCTAATCTTCTAACAAGAATAAGTTTTACCAATTCCTATGGATTTAACCCTACTCACTTCTATGTACAAATTATATGCATATTTAGAGTAGAAATTTAATTTTATTGGATTCGATAACCACTAAATTTTCGGTGCCATTGCCAGGGATTGGTGCCAAAATCAATTTATTTATATTTTTATGACTCATTCTTCTCATACAGGTGAACTCCAATATGATCTAGAGATTGAGAAGACTGCCAAGAAATTATGCAAAGAAGTTAAGTAGTGTCAAAAAGAAGCCACTACATCTTTATCTCCCATGTTGAACTTAGTAGTAGATTTAGTTGATTCACCCAATGAATCTAAAAAAGAAGAAGAAGTAACGACAAATCAAGAGAGAATATTAAGGGAGTTTGTTACACTGGATTTGACTCAGCAACTGTAAACCTCGGTTTTCCTAGTAACCAAGTAGACTTTGGAAACCAAAACCCTAAACCGAATTAACTTAAGCTTGAGAGAGAACTTAAGAACCCTAGATTCGGCTTTTCTTCGATTTCAAACTGAAAGAACTTTTGTAAAATAATTTAATGTGAAATATTGTTCTAAAGTATATTTCAAATCATAAAAGATCTCATTTCGAAAAATTTTTCATTTCAGGCCTTCCCGAGATCCATTACGTAAAAGTGAGCCCCGGAATGCGAAATTTGAAAAATATTCTGGAAAGCTCTTTAGAACCGAAATTTAATAAGGATTTCAAAAATATAATTTTTGTAATTTTTCGACTTAAGAAAAATACAGATATAGCTTTTTTCTCGTATTTTCTTTACTATCGGTAAATTAATTATCTTATTTACAATTCATTACTATTTACAAGTATAACCTACTACACTCATAAGCCACTCCCACTCTTACATTCTTACTGACACTCAATTATATTTTCTTTTCCAAGAATAAATTGTCTCTTAAGAATATTACATTTAAGACTTATTATTACATAAATTACAAAACAAAACAAATTCAACTCTCCCTCTCTGTCTTCCCATTCTCAACTGGCGCAACTCCCCCACCACACCCCTCTTCCCCCCCCCCCACTCCTCCCCTTTCATGCCCTCATTTGTATATATATTTTTTATCTAATTTATAAGCCAATAAACCCTAATTTACCTTACTATATATTATCTTTTATGCCTTCTCTCTTTATTCATTTTTCACTTTTCAAAAAACCATAAACTCTCTCTCATTTTCCTCTCCTTGTCGTGACCCACTTCTACACAAGTTCATTTTCTTCTTCATTTTCCACTCATTCCAAGCCTTAAGTGATGAATCTTAAACCTTTTTACCATTAAACCTTGTAATGGCAATACCATTCATGAGTATTTTCACATTTAAGTCCCCATGAGCTCTTACTAGGAACAAGAAAATACTGCTACAAGAATATCAAACCATCACAAGGATAGATCTTGTGTTTAAATGTGTTTTTGTTGAATGATCTTCATGCTCATGCATATAATAGTAGAGTAAAGTAAAAATCTTGCATAAAAATCCATGTTCATGTTTTCAAAACTCCATTTCATGTATCATAAGTAGTAGATCTAGCATTTAAATGCTGATATTATACTTGACATTCATGATCTCATGGATATTTTGTGTTTTGGTGCATTAATGAACCCTAAAGACTTTTGTATTGTATATATGAATGTTGTAGTTTGTAGATCTTTAAGTAGATGAGACAAGAAACCTAAAAAGGAAAACTTTTTGTTTGAAATGTTCAAATAAAAATTCAGATGACTTCAAGACCATGCTTTAAAAACCCTTTTATCAATTCTAAAACTTGTGTTTTATATGAAAAATGAAGAGTATAGATAATGGATATCATTAAGTGATGATTTTTACAAGTTAAGATGAGATTTTCTAAGAAAAATATGCAAAATAAGGAGTAGAAATAAAATAGGAAAATTTTAAGTTGCTAGTCAAATTAAGAAATTCGTAATAATGGAGTAATGGCAAAAAACACATATTTTCCAAACTCAAAATGAAAGTTTATTTAGGAAATTAAGTCCTTAGGGGATAGGAATAATGGAGCTTAGAATTTTAAAGTATTAAACAAGTTTTTTCAAAGAAATCACTTAAAATCTAATTTCACAAAATTCGGATTTGGGAATATACGAAAACATATTTACAAAGTTTAAAATGGGAATTTTTATGAAGAAATGAAGGCCTTAAGGAATATATATAATGAAGACTCAATTTTAACAAGAAATAATTCTAAAACAAAAGGAAATGATCAAAGTAGGAAACTAGTTTTCTTAAAAGTAAATATTCTTGAAGTCTTACAAAATAAAGAATTTCTAAAATTTCCTTTTAGTAAATATTGTCAAGAGCATGCATACATCAAGCTCATAACATGCCATTCATGATAGGAAATCATCAATATTGCATGTATAGTTGATCTATATAATAAAACCATTACAAACATTCACAAAACTATTTTTCGGAATTGAAATTCGCTACTAATCAAAACTGATCAGAATGTTTCGTGACCCAAACATTTTCAAAGCTTGAAAATAATATTAGAATTAGATAGATCTTTCGAAGTAGATAGAAATTGACATATAATTTATGAAATTTCGAGTTAAAATGACCAAGTTACGGCCGTTTTAAGTCGAGACTTCCGCAAATGACGAGAATTACAAATTTACTAGTTTTATTAAATAGTTTGGGTTAGTTAAGTGATGAAATACTTATTAGGGTATTTATTCCTCTTTAGGTGACCCTGAGATCGATGATTCCCTACCATCGGATTACTATTACTAAAAGATCCGTAATCCAATAGCCAAGTGAGTATTACTTCCGATTCCATTTATTGTATGTAATTGTAATGATAGTTGCATTAGACTTTCGGCAAAGATAAAATGAATATGTACGGTGGGGATAAATGGGAATTATGTATGTTTGCTGATGATATGAGAAATTAAAATAAGAAGTATCGAAGCCGGGTGATTAACTAATGCTTGTATAGAGGAATTAGGATTGATCGTCTGCAATTATTGATTGATCGCTTAAGGAATTGGTATAATTGACTATTCGGATTTGAAAATAAATATGAACTCATTCATATCATAAATGGAGATGGAGCATTAGCATTGGTTGGTTACCCGTGATCCGAAACAAAGTAAAAGTTAGTTAATTGTGATCCATAAATGAAATTGTAAGTTGGCTGACCATGATCCAAAACAACATATTTTAGTAGTACTGTAGTATTCGTTAATTTGCTAACCCGGGATAGAGGGCGAAAGTCCATTCACATATGATTTTTGGTTAGTTATATGTTTGTTGATTTCATATGTTTGATGCATATCACTTGTCTGATTAATCACTTGCTTGTATGATATGTTATGAATGTGATCTTGGAAGTACTCACTCACTAAGCTAGTTGTAGCTTACGCCCCCTACAATTTTTATTTGTTGCAGCACACTTTTGTCTAGCTTAGACAGAGGCACCCAACAGCTCAGGTACAGGAGCTAGGTGTTTCCTTTAGAAGTTATATTCAATTATGTTAGACTTCCATAGGAAACCAAAAGAATCTGGATCACTGTAATAGACCTCTTAACAATTTTCTTTTGCGGGGGAATGCCCCTTAGATTTTGTAACTATTTTATATATGTGTTTTTTATTTATATTCTACTGCTATTGAATGTCAATTTAAACTTTTTATCTCCATTAGTTCAAGTATTCTATTGTCGTAAAGGGACGCCTTACATCTATACAAGACTCCCGAAGGACTAAGGTAGTAATTCGTGAGTCTTATATGGCATGTGGCGGACTGTTACTGTCACGCCCCGAAGGGTACCCTAAACGTGGCAGTCTGCCGTACACAATATTAAAGCCTAAGAATGACCACCTCAGTCACGCGAAGGCTTCCATACTATGTACAAGGCGTCTAACACATAAAGGAGACACATCGGAATGATACATTTTATGTTGATACAATTGAGTAACAATGTAAAGGAAATACAATTTACTATACTTCAGATACAAATCACTATACTTCAAAATACAATCATTCAACTTCGATTACATTCATCCACAGACTTCCCTACATAAACTATTACAAGACAAATCGTAAACTAGCTGATAACTTCAACATTCGCATTCTTTGCCGAAATCCCGGAGTCATTCCCGGTTCCAATCAATTCAGTCCCCACTTTGCATTCTTGAGATAACCTGTTCATTTAAACAACTATAGGGGTATAAGCTACGCTAGCTTAGTGAGAATTCCCTTAATCCCGTACCATAACAATCAAGTTATAATCAATCATATGCTATGCATGAACAAACACGTGAACAAGCAATTATGCATGGGTATCCGGAACCCACACACAGAACGGATTTACGCCCTCCGTATCTTGGGTTAGGAATGGTATTGAGTCTACACGACCGCATCTAGTCCCCAAGCCCTCGGCTCTTAGCACTCGACTCGGCTAGGCTCATCCAAGAATGCATCCACATGCGCCTTAGTACCCTTGAATGAGCTCTGGCACCGGGCTCGTTATCCAAACGAGGCAACAACGGACCATACCGATCGACCTGCGTAGGAGTAGCATGCTACCAAATGCAATATGTCCGATGCGATGCATGACCAATTTAATTTTTGCTTAGGTCAGAAATATTTATACATTCTTTAGAGTGACCAACCAATATCACACATATAACAAGAATAATATGAATGGTGCAGTTATCTAATCAAATCGTGGTTTCGATATACTTTAGTATTCTTTGGCATACATTCATCACAGTCTTATCATATCTCCCATCCCCATTCATATCGATTTTTATCTTGTTCCTATAATTCTAATGCAACTAACTACAAGCACAATCAAGGTAACAAAACAAGGAGAAAACTCACTCGGCCATTGGATCACCGGTCTTCTAGTAATAGTAATCCGGTGGTAGGGAATCGTCGATTTCGGGATCTCCTAAAAAGGAAGAAATACTTTAATAAGTATTTCAACTCAAACTAATCCAAATAATTTCATACGAACTATCAAATTCGTAATTCTCGTCCTAAGCGGGAATTCCAACTTAAAACGGCCATAACTTGGTCATTCTAACTCGGAATCTCGCAAATTATATATCGATTTCTATCTACTTCGAAAGATCTATCTAATTATAATATTATATTTAAGTTTTGAAAATATTTAGGTCTCGGAACAGAGGGATCAGATCTGATCAGTAACGGTTTCCGATTTCCGAAAAATAGTTTTGTAAATGTTTGTAATGTTTTTATATATACTTAGCTATACATGCAATATGAATGATTTCCTAACATGAATGACATGAGATGAGCTTAATGTATGCATGGTCTTGATGATTCTTGCTAAAAGAAAATTTGGAACTTTATTTTGCAAGACTTCAATAAACTATTTTTGAAAATCTAGTTTTCTAACTTTGATCATTTCCATTTGTTTTGGATTTATTACTTAAGAAAATATAATTATTTTTGTTAAAATTGACTCTTCATTATATATATTACTTATGACCTTCATTTCTACATAAAAATTCCCATTTTACACTTTGTAAATATGTTTTCCAATATGATTTACCCAAAAATCCGAATTTTAGAAAATCCACTTTTTGAATGATTCATTTGGAGAAAACTTGTTTAAAGCATTAAAATTTAAGGCTTTACTATATCAATTACTTAAGGACTTCATTTAACACATAAAACTTGCAATTTGAGCTCAAATACTAAGTGATTACTTATGTATCATCTCAAATTACGAATTTGACAATTGATCACTAACTCAAAATTTTTCATTTTAATTCCATTACTTGTTTAACACCTTACTCATGCCTAAACTCATTTTAACTTGTAAAAATCATTGCTTAATGATATCTATTACCTATATACTTCATTTTTCACATAAAACATGAGTTTTGGAGTTGATACATGGGTTCTAAAAATTGGTTTTGATTGGGATCCGAATTTACAAAATTCATTTTTGGACATATCTCTTGATAAAATCTATCTAAACTTATGAAAATCCATTCCTTTCATATCCTATCCTAAGAGCCCTTCATTTCTTGAATAAAAACTTTATTTTTGAGTTGGAAAATGTTTTTGCACTAGGCCTTGGCCAAAATCCGAGAATAGAACTTTGTTTTGAAAATTAATCTTTGAAAATCATCTTTGAACCATATAAAATGAAGTCTTGATGCTATATATATATTAAGCCTTCATTTTCTTATGTAAAAATTACATTTTGACACTTAAAAGTAGTTTTTAAATATGGGTCTTGCCAAAATACGAATTTCACAATTTTGTTTGAGTTCATAACTAGATCTATACTTAATATGAACATAAACATAAAACAAATGCATGGTAATAAGCTATAAACATCATGGATCTAAACTTCACTTATCAAAATCTTTCATTTATGGTATCTATACTCTAAGCCCTTCATTTCAAATGAAAAATATACATTTTAAAGTTGAAAAACCACTTTTCTAAATAGGGTTCCATTTTCATCCGAATTTTCAAAATTGATTTTTGTTGAAAACAAAATAGATCTTGGGTTTCCTACAACTTTCCTACCATCATCAAGCTATAGCAAGTTGTTCATGAGCATAAACAAAGATCTAATGCATCTATGAACTCAAAACTTTAGATCTAGTTTTCTAAACTAGTTTTACATGCATGAATCACTAAGATAGACATGTGAATGCTAGATCTATGCATAAATCATAAGGAATAACAAAAATAACAACTTAAATAACAAGATCTATGGCATAAACAAAAATCAAAGCCATAAAAAGTTAGATCTACAAAATATAATAACTTTAAACAAGAAAATAATTATAATACAAGGTAATAAAAGTGGAGAAGAGAAAGATTTCATTTTTGGCATCATCATCCTAAGCTTTTAAGCTTATGGAAGTTCATTTGATGCATGAAACCTTCATTATACTTTACCTATATCACCTATGGAGCTTTGGAATGAAGATTTGCTTAGAAAATCTTTAAAAATGAAGTGTGGAAGCCATGGAAGAAGAAGGGGGCAGCTTTGTTTATTGAGAAACATGAACAAGAAGAAGAAGAAAAGAGAGGAAATAGAGAGAGAAAAGGTTAAAGAATGAAAGAGGAAAGTGAATAAATGAAGGAGTGAGAGAAAATGAGTGTTTTAATTGTAATAAATGAGAGAAAAAAAATAAAACATGGGCAGCCAAGGGGGAGGGGCTGCTGCACGTTGAAATGGGGAGAGGAAGAGAGAGGAATTGTTGAAATTTGACTTGAATTAAATTGTGTAATTAATGTGTAATGTAACTTTTTGAAAAAGGATTGAAATATAATTAATTTTAGTCAAAATATGAGTGGATAAAGGACAATGGCAGCCATAAATAGGGTCAAAAATCTGCCATCAATTGTGGGATAATGTGTAGAAAGATTGAAGTGAAAATGAAGTGATATGTGTAAGGTGTACTTGAAGGTATGGGTTGTAAAAGTACTTTATTAATAAAATAAATTAAAATAAAATAAAATTAGAAAATTTATTCCAAATATTTGTAGCAGATTTTTCATAATTAAATTAAATAATTATTTGAATTATTTTAGTATTTTAACAAATATGTTACCGGTATGATCAAAATACGCGATTATGGGCTATAAATAATATTTTTATAACCCGAAAAATTCTAAAAAATTATTTTATGAAAGTATAAATATTTTTCAATTATTAAATTAATTTATTTTATTTTTAGTATCGGATCTTAAACAGAATCTGATCCCGTAAAGACCCGAAACGAACTAAATTTTAGAAAAACAAAATTTTCTATAACATATAAAATATTTATCTAAAAATATAAGACTTTATAAGAATAATAAATTTTTTAATAAAATAAAAATGAATAGTGCAAAAGACTAATCAATTACCGGTAATAATGGAAATACGATAAAAAGTTATAACTGTAACTTTTATAACCCGAAAAATTATAAAACTGATATATTTAGAAATCTTATGAAATTACGAGTCTAACGGTACTATTGGTATATTTTTGATATCTCGAGCCTCGGGACACGCTTTTCGAAGTCTGTATCCGAACGGGTTCGAAATAGGTCAAAAATTTACCAATCTGATATTTTTAAACAAACTTATATTACTATGAGCTATTCTATATATTTAAACTACATCTCGGCCTCTAGGGTTAGGGGCGCTAGATTGCCGACTTAAGTATTGTATTCCGGTTAGGGTTTCCGGGTGATTTTCCGGTTTAGACCTTTGCCAATTTGGAAACTGATATTTATGTTTATACAACATATTTAATTTGAGAAATTATTTTAAATTTTATTTTATATTTTTTTTGTATTTAATATCTTTAAGTTTTCGGAATTTTGAATTGAGTTATATTTTCGAAAGTTAATCGTTATTTGCTTTTTAATAATTTGTTTTTGAGCTTTCTATTACCCGTTTTTAAGTCGGAGTTAAATATGGAATTTTTCGTACGTCGTGGTTTTGAATTTGAAGACCACTGAGTTCTTATTTTATTGTTTAAAGATTTTCATTTTCTCAAGATTAAGAAGTTTCTGAATTCGTTCGTGATTTAGGACTTATCGAAATTCGGTTTTAATTTGGAGTGATTTTTAGGTTTATTTTCGAAGTTCATCTTGAAATTATTTACTGAAATTTTCTGGGGCTTACTGTTACGTTTAAGATACCCCATGGGGCGTGATATTTTAAGTTGGTATCAGAGCACTAGATTATAAAACAGGACAATAGAACCAAAAGAAATTGAACCTAGAAGTTAAACAAGTAGGTTAAAATGGAGTTAAAAGTTTTAGGCTAATTAGAAGTCTTTTCTTGTTGTAGGTCTCCTTAGTAGAGATCCGTGAGCGTGCTAGGAATTTTACAAAGAGGAATGATGAAACTTTTGTGGAGTATCGGAGGTTAAGAGAGTTATGTGATGATTTTGAGTTGGCAAGAAATCCCCGGACTTTGGGAGAAATGTTTAAACTTTGGAAGGAAGGATTGAGGTATACTAGATGGGCATCAGTTGTGGATCAAGTGAGGTATGATCCCATGAGGAGGAGGAGATGGACCAAGTTAGAAACCATCTACACCATGGAGAGGAACATGGTGGAATACGGGTGTGAGCCCATGACGAGAGAAGCCACCTTCATTCTGAAAAACGAAGGGAACCCAACCCCTCCAAACTTCCGAGTATAGACTACCATAGGACCCCTCTATTTATATGCTTATGACGACCTCTCTAACCATCATGATTGGAATATAGCAGACGCATGGAATCACATAGTTTGGCATGCCGTGTACTTAGACATCCTTCCACCCCATATGAACAGTCAGCCTCCACCAGCTAGAGATATTGGTATGCAATTGATGAATGTAACTGTGCTAGGAGAAAACAATGAGATTGAGGAGGTTGAAGAGGAAGTGGAGGAGGAGGAGGAAGATCCTGAGGAGGACTCGAATTGGGCAAAAGATGTAGTGCCAAGGACCCCTACCCTTCCCATAGGAATGGAGGAAGATGTGAACCCTGAGCCCAACCAAGCCATTTGGGATTTTCACTGAGACCTAGATATCCCTGATTGTGGTGGAAGGGAACCTGAGATAGATCCCATGGTTTAGAGAGACATCTATGTTGAGAATGAGCATCCTCCAGTGATTAATGAAGTGATTCCTAAACCCGTGGTCCTAGAGCCAATGGAAGTAAAGAATGATGATGAGATGATTATGAGAGAAGCTTGGGAAACAGTAGACCGATTGTGAGAAGAAGCGGGAAGAGATTTAAGTTTAAAAGAAAATAATGTTGATGAAAAAGAAGTGAGAGTTAGAGAGGAAGAAGTAAATCATGAGGAAGAGCAGGAAGTGGAAGGAAATGAAGAGGATGAGGAGCATGACCATGAGATTTTGGTTCGACCCACTAGGAGAAGAAGGCTAACAGTGAGAGAGTATCTAAGCCAGTTCATCCATCAGGATGACGACAGTTCCTCTAGTAGAGGATGGCTCCCTAGCCCGACCCCCGACAACTCGAGTGAAGATTGAGGAAGAAGGAGACATGTTTGACCTATAGAGTCCAAGTAGAACTTTTTGGTAGAAGGCAATGCAGGATGCCAATTTGCCTTAGGTTTCTTTGACGGCTTAGTATGTTGTTTCTTTTCTTTTCTTGTATCTTTTGTTTTGTTGTCGGCTAGAAGTTGATGTCTAGGACTAAAGTTAGATTGGTAGCTTGCCAAGTTTTGCGAACTAAAAATTTCAATGTAATTCCTTGTATGGCTCGCTCAATTAATGAAGTCCTATGTTTTGTTTTAAAGGAAAGAAAATTCTCTTCTTTTATATTACAAATATCCATAGATTTTGATCAACCATGCTATGCATTAGCTATAAATGACATTAACCATACTTAGTTGCATATGCACCACTTCATTCATATCGTCATTCTGAACTGGTGATCTTATTACTATATATGAGTTCTTTTATTTTATGACTTTCTTTTGGTAATATGAAGATTTATAAGATTGATTTCCTTTTTTGAAATTTTTTGATTTCTTGAATGTTTCTTAAGTCACGAACCTTGTATTTTGAATTAATTTTTACAAATTAAAACTTCAAGAAGAGACTAAAACTTACCAAATAATGTGCAACAGATGTAATCAGGAGCAGGATCCCCTCCCAGATAAGGCTAGTAATGAGAATCTACCAAACTACCCACAACCTAATCAACATGAGGCAGCATCCCCAAATCCTCAAACAGCGATGATGAATGCGATAAGATAGCTGACATACTTGTTAAATGCATTCATCTAAACCCATAACCTTCACCAGTAACCTAATCCCGAACAAAGTGTGAGGGATTCAGCAACACCACCACTACCTGCAACTCACAGAGGGATGAATGTAGAAATTCTTGTACCACCAGAAGAACAATCTTACAATGCACATTTTCTACCCCCTCCACCTTACAAGAGGTATCAAAGGAGCTATTTGCCCGACTTCATCAACAGTAATCGTTATTTTGATGGGGTGTTTGGAAAGCCCGACGAGGTGGAAGATTGGTTAGCATAAGTTGAGCACTCTTTCATTGCATATGAGATTCCCCCATACCTCCAGTTAGAGTATGGCACCTACATGCTAAGGTATAATGCCAAGGTATGATGGGAATCGAAGAGGAGAAGCTTGACTCCGGCTGTGACATGGGAAACCTTCTGCAAGGAATTTTTGGAAAACTACTTCCCCTCTAGTCTTAAAGTATGGTATAGCGCCGACTTCTTGCACGTCAAGCAGCAAGGGAGATCCATTGAGCAATATGAAATAGAATTCAATCATTTGCTTCAGTATGTACCAGAATCATTCTTAGATAGTGAAGAGCTAAAAAAGCAAGTCTTCTTGGAGGTCTAAATGAGGACCTGAGAATTAAACTAGAGGAATCTGGGCTAAAGACTTATCTGGAATTGATTGAAAAGCCCGCGTAATGAAAGGGCTAAGAAAAGGAGTCCCATGAACCAGAAAAGAGAGTATTTGGAAAGAGGCAGTTTGACGCCTCAAGTTCTGGCTACAAGGGCAAGAGATATAGGCCCTATCAAGGATTCAAGGACAATGCAGGCGAGAAGCCTGCTCAATCTAAGGCCAAAAATTTCTTGTTGGAAGTGCAAGGAAAGCCATTACCCGAGACAATGTCCACAGTTAAGGAACAAGTGCTTTTTTTGTGGTGAGTCTGGTCACATGGTTTATGCGTACCCAAAGAAAATGGCTGTGAATTGTTTCATCTGCAAAGAGAAAGGGCACTTGGCTTCCGAATGCTCATAAAGGAAAAGTGTGGCAGCTCGACCTTTTGGGACTTTAGGCAATGCTAACACCATGCGATTGGAAAGAAAAGGGGGAAGCCATGCAGCATCTGCCATGTACAGGATGCGACTCTACAACTTCGAAGGACAATTGATGGTTGAGGAGGATGATGATGAGGATGTAAAGTTGGCCGCCCTGGATCAAGGAGATAGCGTGGACAGTAGCCTAGTAACATGTTAGTAGCAAAACCTTCTTAAGTTAAAAGTTCTTTATTAAACAGTTTTCTTTTAAGGAATTAAAACTTGTGAAAAGGAAAAATTCCAAGGTCTTTATCTTCTAATTAGTCTTACTTCTTTTGTCTATCTTGTGCCTTCCTCATTCTTCGAAATCCACGACACATGCTCTTAATGTCCCTCCAAAGTTTGAATTGTTCGTTCTGACTATCCATTAATCTGAGGATGGTATGCTGTACCAACATATAGCTTTGTCTTCATACTCTCTTGTAGGTTAGTTCAACACTTAAGTACAATTCTTATGTCTCGAGTTGGTATGATTTCGACTGGTACTCCATGCTATCATACTATTTCCTTTACATAAGGCTTTGCCAGCTTGTCCATGGAAAATGTCATATTGATCGGTATGAAATGAGCCAACTTAGTCAATCGATCAACTATTCCGATATCAGCAAAAGTTTTGTCAATCCTCTCGACCTTTGGTGCTCTTTATTCCTTTGTTGGCAGATTGGGCACTTCATCACATAATTGACTACATCTTTGTTTCATTTTATCCTATCAATAACGATCCTTGAAATTTTGGTACATCTTGGTTCTTCTTGAATGTGATGTATATCCTGAGTTATGGGCTGCACTCATAATTTTCCTTTCTTATTTCCTTATTCTCAGGCACACAAAATCGTCCTTTAGTTCCTATTATATTATCATGGTTGACCATAAAATCAGTACACTTTTCTCCCTATATTTCCCTCTTTAACTTTTGTATCTTTTCATCTTAGCGTTAAGCTTCTTTAATCCTTTCTACTAAGGTTGGTTCCAATGCTATATTAGCTATCTCCTCTTCCATACTCTGTCCTGTAAATTCAACGCTTAGCTCCCAAGTCCTTTTTATCAACTCCTTCTATTTTATGAGCAAGGTAGACACTAATTTATCCTGAGATCATAGTCCTTGATTAACTCTAGCTATCTTCTTTTTCCTTTTTGTTCTTCTATTTTAGAATAGATCAAGATATTGTCAATTACTCACTTATCCAACAGAGACTTATATACTTGGTTCATGTTGGACAATCCAAAAGGCATTACTAGAAACTCATAGTGTCCATAACGAGTTTGAAAAGTAGTCTTCTGAATCATCTTTTGATTCGATCCATAATTGGTGGTACTTTGACCTTAAGTCAACATAAGAAAACACGTTTGCTCCTTATAGTTGGTAAAAAAGATCATCAATGCTAGGGAGCGGGTACTTATTCTTGATTGTGACTTTGTTCATCTCTCGATAATCAATGCATATTCTCAGGGATCTATCCTTTCTTTCTTCACAAACCAAATTGGTGCATTTCATGGGGATAGACTTGGTTGTATAAAACCTTGATCCAAAAGTTCTTGTAGATGTTTCCTCCGACTCTTTTAACTCTGTTGAGGCCATTCGATATGATACCTTAGCAATTTGTTCCGTATTGGCCATTAGTTCAATCTCAAAATTGATCCTTCTCTTCGGATGTGATCCAGGCCATTCATCCGGAAAAACTTCTGAAAACTTATTGATAATCGGGGATATCCTCCAGGATAGGTTTCTCTTTATCTTCTTCCGTGTCATCAAGGTAGTCATCCATTCCCTTTGCAACTTCATCAACTCAAAAGAATATAACTCTTCTTTCCTTGCAATAGTGGGTTCTTCAACAATATTATCTTCCTTTCTTATTGGTCTATGAGTTCTATGCTCTTCTTGCGACCATCTTATTAGGGCTTTCTCAATTTATACCGAAGATTACTTAATATTTACTTAATCCCATAACTTATGAAGTCACAAGTGGATTGATGTCCTTATATCCTTATTAGACAATCCTTCAACACTTCTTGGGTTTCAACAACCTTTCAAGTGGAGGTTTTGATCTTAAAGCTAAGAGTCGATGTTTGTTATTGGTAGTCTAAAACTTCTTAGCTAGACTAGGTGTAATGAAAGAATGTGTTGCTCTACAATCCAAAAGAGCAAAAGCATTTTGACTTCCTAATTGTATGCTTCTTGCGTATCTAACAGGGGGATTACTGCTTCTATTTGCATATCTACTTATCTTATAAAACTTTAAACTCTTGTATTGCTTAAAACAAAAGAACAAATAATAAAGAGGGATCAAGGCTTACCAGTTCCCAAGTCACAGCTATAGTCTCTACTGTAATCCAAGATAGCCAAGTCTCCTTCCTCTTCGTCTATCTCTTCACTCATCCATTGTCCCTTCATGTTGTAGATTTTGATTCTTGAAGTAGTGGATCCTGAGCTGCTTCCACTTCTGCTTCCACTTCTACTTCCATTTTCATTCCCGGTCCTTATAGGAACAACTCCTCCAGAAGGCCTTGTCAGAACATTCCTCTCTTATGGACATTCATTAGTGAGATACCCTTCTTGCTTGCAGACATAGCAAGTATTGTTCCCTTTCTTTGAACAATTTGATATCTTATGATCTGCATCTCCACATGAAAAAGCACTTTCCAAACAATTGTGGGCACTTCTTGGGGTAGTATGCTCCGTTGCACTTCTAACACTTGATGTTTTTAGGTATGAACCTCCTACTGTTATCATTGCTCTTATAGTTGTTGGAAAACTTAAATCTCTTTGTGGGGGTGTGGAACTAGATCCACCATAAAACTTTTCTCAAAAATCGAGGCTTTCTCTTCTTCTATTCTTTCTCTCCTTTTCCTTGCTCCTTCTATAATCCGAGCTCTTTCCACT
Source organism: Combretum micranthum (assembly GCA_024138025.1). NCBI lineage: Eukaryota > Viridiplantae > Streptophyta > Magnoliopsida > Myrtales > Combretaceae > Combretum > Combretum micranthum. The sequence goes on along the minus strand of JAMXBD010001723.1, from coordinate 87,492 downwards.
AATTCTCAGTAACTTCTGATGTCAAATTCCTCCAACCTCATTTTCAGGTCTTCGTCTAATCCTCCTATGAAGACTTGTCTTTTCAATTCCTCACTTACTTGTAGAACTCGGGGGCATATTGCAGCAATCTACTGAACTTAGTCTCGTATTGCTCTATAGTTCTTCCTTTTTGAGCAATTTGCAAGAAGTCTGCACTATACCTTACTCGTAAGCTTCCTAGGAAATAATTTTCCAAGAACTCACGTCTAAACATTTCCCAAGTGATTAGGGTCATTAGCTCTATTTCCTTTGATTCCCACCATATTCTAGTATTTAGATGAAGCATGAATGTCCCATACTTGATTTGTAGGTAATGTGGAACCTCATATGCATCAAAAGACCTTTCAATATGAGCAAGCCAATCTTCGGCTTCATCTGGCTTTTCGTAAGCTCCATCAAAATAACGGTTACTTCAGATAAAATCTAGCAACGCACTCTTGTATGGCCTTAGCGGTGGGGGTAGAGGTAATGGTGCATTTTGGGAATGCATACTCCTTTGTATAAATGCTTCAATTGCCATTTGCTGTTGCGGCGGAGTTGGTACAGGTGCTGGTACGGGTGTAGTTTCGGGTATGGGTGCAAGTGCAAGCATGTTCTGCCTAATTGCTTTCAACATATGGGTCAGATGTCCTAGTGTAGCGTGTAAGTCAACTTGAGGTGCAGTGACTACTTGAGTGGCAGGCTACTCTGCTTCAACTTCCGGTTGGTTGGAGGCACTTTGCTCCTCCCTATATCCTCTTCTACTTCAGTTGTTTTAAGTTTTTATAAGTTAGGTTTATTGTTTTGATATATTAGTTAAATCTTCGACGGATATTCATGTGGATATAACAGAAAGTTACTTGCATAAATAGTTACTGAAATAAAATTTAAATGAATGTAAATTTTAAGATCATACTTAAAACATAAATTCATTAGAAAATTGAAATAGCGGATGCAAGACCCTTACGCAGAATTTGAAATAACAACAAGGTGAATCACAACAATCACATAGAAGACATCAAAACACCATTCGGAAAACTTATAAGATAGACTAAGATCATTGATCTAGTTTTTAATTACAAAATTTGAGCTGGACTACAACGGATATGCTCAGCTTCCTCCTTCCTTCCTTCATTCTTCGGGTGCATCTCCAGGGTTACTGTTGGACGACCCCGGGCTTCTTTTCCTCATAAATTGTTGAAAATATTTCTTCCTTTTTTCTGGCTACTTCCCTCGACCTTTCATGTATGTTCGTCAGTTCTGCTTCAATCAGATCAGGTACTATATCATCAATGGTTCTCTAAGTAACAGCTTCCATGCTATCGTTCTCATTTGTCGTTGGTGGGGCATTGTCCGTGTCTATGTTTGAGTTTGCCTCCTATCTCCTCCGAGCTTACTGTTCTTCCAAATAGCGGATGATTCTTGCTTCTCACTATTTTAGGGTTCATCGACTCTAGAAGCGGTCTGGTTTCCTACTTCTTGTTCTGGTCCTCCTTCTCGGTCTTCATCCGGATCTTCCTCGGATTCTTCCTTAGAATCTTCACTTACTTCTCGCATCTGCTTCTCTCTTATTACCGTTCCATCCCTATGTAGACGTAGAACCTTGTTCCTTCTTAGCTGGACTCTTGTGAAGGTTAGTGGCTTAGTGGATACTTCAGTTGGTAGTCACAGAACTCCCTGGTAAACTCCATGCCAGTGGAAGACTTCGTTGAGATCAGCTTTCATCCATTCTTGGTGATCCATTAAATTGTCGAGTGCGTACACGAACACTAATCCAATTCGTGTCCAAGTTCAAAAATCAGGAAAAGTTCGACTTCGTCCTCCTTAAGGACAAATGTTGCTTCCTTTAACATCGGTCGGTCTTTGGCTATGGTGGTGATCCATTCCACGGCATATATCATCTCTATCTTAGACAATTTCTTTCCTATGGGACAGTTATGGATGGTCTGCATTACTCCTTTCCACTCTGTATTCATCATTCCTTTCTTTTAGATTAGAAACATCTCTCAGATGGTCTTAGGTTCTCCAGCCAAGGCAAACTCTTCACACAACACCCTAAGTCTCATACGGTAATTCTCTATGTTTTCAAAGGGTCCATTTCTAAACTTTTTAGCCTATAGACGGGCATCGTCTAAGGTAATCTATGCAAAAGAGAGAGAAGTCAGAAAACTTATTCTACCCATTTTATCTTGTCCAGGTCTTTTCTTATTTTTATTCTAGCTTAGTTCTTCTTAAGTCCAATCCTATAATTATTTTTCCTAGATTCTTAACTATACTATGATACCAACTTAAACTGTCATGCCCCAAGAGGTACCATAAACGTAACAGTCCACCACACTCAATATTAAAGTTTAAGTATGATAACCTTAGTCATTCCCACAAGCTTCGATATTAAGTATAAGGCATGCTCTCTCAAATTTAGAGGACCATACATGGAATTATGAAGCTTAAGAAGATATAATAACAAATTAAGAAAAGAGGATTCATAATATTCATTTGATCATGACAATTTTCTTACAAAACTTAGGGGCATTCCCCAGCCACAAATAACTATAATCTATTACAAAAATATTTCTATGAAGTCTATATCTTATCCAACACTAAACTTCATCTAGAAATTCCTTAACCAAAAAGGAAAATACCTAGCTGCAGGGTCCACACAGCCTCAACCACAAATAGGTGAACTGCAAAAGATATCTATAGGGTATAACCTAATAGGCTTAGTGAGAACTATTTCCATAAATAACTTCTTGTGTAAAGAAATTCAAATAAATTATTTAAGCAGACAAATGAAATACAACATACATGTAGGCAAACAAGGCATATAGTTTTCTGGGAACTATTTGAATGGATTTACCCCCTCCATTCGGGGTTTGGTGATATGTAACCTCAAAACAAGTAGTTTTAGTTAAAAAAAATTATGCTTTCAATGAATACCACCAAGTATATTAAGTCTACTTGAATTAAGCTATGCTTCCAGACTTTCCGCTAAGCATTTAACTCCATGTCACCAAGCAATCGCTTTCGATTATAACCTCAAGTGTTGCTTTCGACCTCAGCTGTCATCCTTCTCACCCAATGATAATAAACCCAATGCAATGTGTGACTCACTTCGTGGTATGCATGAATAATTTATTTATCATAGCATCATTATTATCAAATTTAAGGTGATTATAGAATTCCATACAAATCAAGTGCTATACTAAAACAAATATTTAATCAGTTCTGGCTTCGATATTCTTAGGATCCTTTCAACCAATTTTTCGCATAAAAATCAATTTGTCTTTTCTTAATTCTATGCGACTAAATTACAAGCACAATCAAGTAAAGCATTTTAAGGAAATAAACTCACGATGCCATGTCGACACTTCTCTAAACGGATGAGTAGTTCACACAATCCACTTAGTCGAAATAATCTTCGGCGTTTGGGTATCCTTCCTCGGAATCACCTAGTTAAGGCAAATACCTAAAATGAGTATTTCTTGATGATTTTCTTGAATTTTGACAAAACAATGACATAAGTACGTCAAAGATTATATAAAGAAAGACTCCAATTTAAAATGGCCATAACTTGGTCATTTTAACTCAGAATCGCGTGTATAATATACCGATTTCTACCTACTCAAAAGGATCTATCCATTTCTAAAGCTATTTTTTATTAAACTAGATCATTTAGGCTTCGAAACACTGGTGATCAGATTCACCACGAATTTTCCCAACCTAAAAGTAATTTGTTTCAAACATTAAATCATTCGAAAATTGTTTGATAAATACTTAGTTATCTATATAGACGAAAAATTCCTTTTTCATAGATACTTAGCTCATATTTTATCCATGCTCAAGTATTTGTTGTCCAACTATATTTCTTGAGTAAAACAATGTTAATTAGGAGTTTAGAAAACTATAGTTTACAAAAAATCCATTTTGTAAATCCTTTAAAATGAATATTTTGATTCCTTTGTTTTTCAAAGAATTACTTTATGTTTGTCTTACTGTTTTTCTAAATGACTTTTTGACATAAATGAATTTCTTCTTTTCTAAATTCTCAACATTAGTGCTACTTTTCCTATTTGTTTTCTTTGACTATTTATTTGAAAAATATTGATTTTGGAAACTCTTATTTTTGTTTTAAGGGACTTTTTTATATTATGAAAATTATTTTAGTATCAAAGTCATTTTCTTTTAAGAAAACAAGTAATATAGAAAAGATTTAGAAGGCTTTTTCAAAACAACAAGTAGCTTTTAAAATTGTAGTGAGTTCTTCCTAAAGCTTGGAAAAGAATTTTACTTTGGTTAAACCATAGATTTTTTTTTTTTAATGTAAAACTATTGTAAGGTGATAAAATCTCATTTTTATCAAATATAATTGGAGCTTTGAAAATTTGGACAACAATCTTAATGGGCATGATTATGAGAAATAATAACAAGCAAAAATAACATAAATAATAAATAAAGTCAAGTGTTGAGAGTCTTAGCTTCTTCAAGGCCCTCTAAGACTTCCAGGTATAAGAAGTAGTGTAAGCCCCGGAAAATTTCAGTAAATAATCCAAGAATAAACTTCAGAGACAAACTCTAAAAATGACTCCAAGTTAAAATCGAACTCTAAAAGGTTCTAAAATAAACATAAATAAAAATTTTCCTAATCTTAAGAAACTGAGAGCCCTTGAAAATAAAATAAGGACCTAAATATCTTTGAACCAAAATTCTTACGTAAGATAATTAGTTCATCTGATTTTTCACTCGGAAATCAAGATAATATGGAAACTCAATTACCACAACAATAATTTCGAGTAATTTAAAATTCACCAAAGCCATTTCATAGTTAGGCTTTGGCACGATTAAGTAAGCTTAATTTGACGACAATTAATCGATAAACAAATTAATGATCCTGAAAGATAAATGAAAGCTCTAATAGACAAACCAAACCTTCGAAAATCATAAAACAGGATCGGGAATAAAATCCCATAACCTTAAGAAGAAGGTCTAATTATTATTATGATAATCAATTCAATCATTAAACCCTAAGTTGAAGTACCATAGACTTGAAAGCAAAACGAAAGTTCAACACTCATGATTATGAAATCTTTAAGCCAATCAAATCACTCGACGAATCAAAACTCGTAAGTCAGAGCAATATAAACCTTTAAAACAATATAAATAATCCCCATAAGGCATTAATAAATTCTTAGACTCAATTTCATCAAAAATTGTCTCAATAACCAATATTCGGTACGATAATCGAGAAAACCCTATCCGATAACGAATGCGATAAATTTTCAAAACAATAAATCAATTTAAATAATCTCGAGAACTGTTAATACTAGATAAATCATCAAAGAATTAATGTTATAAGAAAAAAATTATGAATAAAACTATTCAGTTTCTAAGTTGGCAAACCCTGGCCTTAGTCAACCGAAAGCCCAAAATCCTAGTTGTTTAGATCCGGCAATCCCGAGTTCTTAATCCTAGAAGTTTAAGAACGAGTTTAGTGTTTGGAATAGTGCTAATAATATAAGAAAACTAAAAAGTATCAGATTGGATCGAAATTAACCTTTTTCGGACCCGATCGGTACTGCCTCGAAAAGCGTGTCCCGGTGGGAATAGTAAAAATATTCCGTCAACACCGTAAAACTCGTAATTTTATAAGGAATCATAAAATTACAGTTTCGTAATTTTTCGACTCCTAAAAATATCAGTTATAGCTTATATAAGCGTAATTTGACCGTACCGGTACTTATTTGATAAATTACTAAAATAATTTAATTAATTATTTCATTTTAATTATTAAAATTCTGCCATTGATTTTTTTATTTTATTTATAATTATTTTCTCTTTTCAAAAATCTCATAATAAGACACATACATGTGACCCATACCTTTGTACACTATTTGATGATTTCTACACCACACTTGTACTATTATGTCTTCCAACACTCCATGGCAGCTGCAACAAGCCCCAAATCTGCCATTTTTCTTTTATTATTTTATTTATTTAATGATTTAAAAGCTCCTTTTAGTTAATCACATGTGGAAGACAAGTTACATTTCAACTTCAAGTCAAAACCAACTAAATCCCTCTCTTTTTCCCCTAGATTCACACCAGCGCACCACCCCCCCCCCCCCCTCTCTTGCTGCCCTTGCTTCTTTTCCTTTCTTTCATTTAACTCTCTTTAGCCTCTCTCATCTCTCTATAAATAGTCTCTTATATTCACTCCTTCTATTCTTTACAAACCCTAGGCAAAATACTCTCTTATTTTCTTTCTTTCTTGCCTCCTTTGTTCTTGAAGTCTTGCTGCCCCCATAGGAAAAGAAGGCCTCCACACTCATTTCTTGAAGCTTGTTTAAGAAATCATCCTTCTTAACTCCATTGGTGGTATAGGTATATGATAAAGAGGTTCATGCATCAAAGGACCTTCCATAATGCCTATGAGCAATGGATGATGATGCCAAGAACATGAAACACTCACTTTGATCCTTGCTTATCTTGTTATTTCTATTTTTGTTGTTATAATGTGTAGACCTCACTTTTGCAAGACTTGTTCTTAGTATTTGTTATGTAAAATCTTGGTATATGGATAATGTGGTTGTATGCATGAAGTTGATGCCTATATAAATGTAGATCTTGGTTTTGAACACAAATGAGAACTTTAATTTTCGTATCTTGGCAAAGCTCAAATTTAAACACCCCCTTCCAAGTCTCAAAATGGAAGTTTTAGTTGAGAAAATGAAGCCTTAAGGAGTAGATATCATCAAGACTTTATTTTGTAAAAATCAAAGGTGATTTTCAAATGTTATTTTCAAAAATAAAATTTGTATTCGGATTCAAACCAAGACCCATTTTCAAAACATATTGTCTAACCCCAAAATGAAGTTTAAGCTAAAATATGAAGGGCTTATGGAATAGATATCATAGGGAAGTGATTTTAATAAATTGATGGTGGATATACTAGGAGGAAATTGTTAAACAAGTGATATTTACAAGATAAGAAAATTTGATCTTGTGTAAGATTGCATGAATCTCGTATCTAGGGGAAGATGAGATATAAAAACCTATTTTTCAAACTCAAAATGGAAGTTTTATCAAAGAAATGAAGACCTTAGGGTATAGGTTTAGTGGGGACTTGATTTCCAAAAGAATAAATGAGTTTTCCTTAAAAGAAATCACTTAAAAACCAATCTTGCAAAATTCGGATTTAGAGATAGCTCCTACTTGAACACCTATTTTCTAAGTCTAAAATAAGGATTTTTATCAAGAAATGAAGGCCTTGAGATATATATTTAGTTGAGGCTTAGTTTTAACAAGAATGAATAGGTTTCACTATGAAATTTTCCTAAAACAAGTGTAGTTACTCAAGACTACAAAATTATTCTAGTTTAACTAAGTTTTCTTGACTTTTTATGAATTTAAAATCTTCTAAGGAATTTCTTGAAATAAATATCAAAGAACATACGTATAGGAAGATCATAACATGTCATCCATGATAGTAAATCATCCATATTGTATTTACATTTGATCTATGATTTAGAAACATCGCAAACATTCACAAAAACAAATTTTCGAAAGTGAATTTTACTGATCAGAACTGATTTGTCCGAAGCTGTAACATTTTCAAAACTTAGATATTTTATTAGAATTAAATAGATCTTTCGAAGTAGATAGAAATCGGTATATAATTTGCGAAATTCCGAGTTAAAATGACCAAGTTATGGCCATTTTAAGTTGGAACTTTTGCTTGTTACGAAAATTACGAACTAAAGAGTTATATTTGATAAGTTGGGATTAGATTGTAGTATGAAGTACTCATTTGGGTATTTCTTTCGTTTAGGGGAATTCGGATCGGAGGATTTCTTGCCACCGGACTACTACGATTAGAGAACGGAGTCCATGGCCGAGTGAGTTTCTACTTCCTATTACGTTCCTGATTGTGCTTGTAAATTTAGTCGCACTAGATTGATAAGCAAAGATAAAATGGAGATGTATGATGGGTAATTATGGGGTTATATATGTGTTGATGATGCATTGAGCAAACCGTGTTAAGAATATCGAAACCGGATGATTAATGATGAATGTTTATTGCTATATTATTGATTGTCTGTGTAATTGGTTGATCACTTAAGAATTGGAATAATGACTATTTGGAATGATAAACTAATATGGACATACTCACTTCACGTTGGGGATGGAGCATTAGCATATTGTTTTAGTTATCCGGTATCCATAAAACGGAATATTATGTGAGGGTAACCATGACCCGAAGACGGAATATTATGTGAGGGTAACCGTGATCGTGACCCGAAGACAGAATATTATGTGAGGGTAACCATGACCCGAAGACGGAATCGACAGTACCGCAGGAGTCGTGAAACTGCTAACCCCGAATAGAGGGCATAAATCTATTCACATATGATTTCCGGTTGATCATATGTTTTGTATGATTCATGTGTTTGTTGCATTCATATGATTGATTAAATAACTTGCTTGATTGATTGTCGGATGCGTGATTTATGGAAGTTCTCACTCACTAAGCTAGTGTAGCTTACCTCCCCCAGTTATTGAATGTTACAGGTTGATTTAAGATTACGACTCGAAGACTGAGATATCAGGAAACCCGAGTATGAGTTTGAGCTTCCAATAAGGAAGCGGTGTACGAGAAGGCCTTAGTCAGGTTTAGTGAAGTTGTGTTATGATAGGTCTTATGTAGTAATGACCTATGAGATTCTATATGTCTTTTATTTAAGGTTGAAGTTGGGAATTTTAAATTTTTAATGGGGTATGCCCCTAAGAAGTGTAATCGATTATATTTGAAGTTAGTTACATTCCTTATATCTTGTTGTATAACTTATATCAATATGAATTGCTATACTTCGATCGTGTCTCCTTAATGTGTTGTGCGCCTTGTACATAGTATGGAAGTCTTTGCATGACGAAGGTAGTCATTCTTAGGCTTTAGAATTGTGTACGGCGGACTGCCACGTTTAGGGTACCCCTCGGGGCGTGACAAGTAGACTAGTCCCAAAAGAAAGAAATTTTTTTTTGACTTGATGAGGACAAGTTTAAGACTAAAGACTAATCTTAAAACAATAAGAAATAAATAAATTGCAATGGAAGAAATAGATAAATTACTTTGCATGAAAATAAATAAATTGCAAGTGAGCTTATATGCTCTAAAGAATATATATATATGTAGATATATAATAATACTTAGTTAGATATAATAATAATAATAATAATAATAATAATAATAATAATAATAATAATAATAATAATAATATATCCAATGTAAAATAATAACATAAACATAAGTAGATATTTATGAACATGAACATAGTGTAGCTTCGATTACATTTTGTTTTTGGAAACTCACTTTGGTCATGTAAAGTTACATGACATGAGAAGAAAGTATTTGCAAAGAAAAGTTTACCTAAAGAGGGTTTTTGAAGTATTATGTGGAAATGGGTTTCGTATAGGTAGAAGGTGGTTTGAGATTATTTGAGAGAGTATTTGGAGATAGTGTTGAGTGGAAAATTTGAGAGAGATTTTGTAGTAGATTTGTGGATAGTAATTATGTGAAAGAAGTGAAAAAGGACGGGGTATTTATAAGAAATGAGGAGTGAATTTTTGTGTGATTTATATAAATAAGAAAATAAAATAAATTGAGAGAGAGATGGGTGGGGGGGGGGGGGGGGGGGGGGGGGGGGGGGGGGTGAAGGGTGGGGTGCATCGGCCATCACTTAGAGAGAGGGAAGAGAGATATTTTATTTTGTATTTTTGTTGATTAAATGAAGTAATAAGTAAAGTATATATAAAATAAGTTATGTGAAAGGTAAAAAGTGAAGGTAATAGGTTATGGTATTGTAAGAGTAGGTGTTAGAAAATGTAGAGATAAAGTAATAGTGTAGAATAGTAGTGAATAGTGTAATGTAAAGTAGATATGACTAATAAAGTACAAGTAGTAAGCAAATAAGCGTATAATTGCGATATCTAATATTTTTACTTACCGAAAAATTATAAAACTAATATTTTTGAAAACCTTATATTTTTACGAGTCTAATGGTATATTTGGAATATTTTTACTATTCCGAGCTTCAGGACACGTTTTTCAAGAACTGTATCCATTCGGGTTCAAAACGATTCTCAGTTTTACTAATCTTGTCTTTTTAAGCTTCCTTATGTAATTACAAACTATTCTACATACTAATCTCTTACTTACTTTCTTACGGTTGCTTATACGGGATTGCCGGACTTAAACCATAACGTCTAACTAGAGTTTTGTTGACTTTAGGGTTTCCGGTTGACCTTCCAATTAAGGTTTTAAGCTAAATCTGTTGCAAAACTTTGTTGGTTTACAGTAGTATTTCTCATTATAGTGTTATTTTAGTCCTTTGACCTGTTGACATAATGGATTCTTACATAGCATGTTCAATGTTTTGATTATGTTCTTCATTATCTTTGATCGGATAATTATTAGACTATAATTGGACATGGAATAAGTCATGTAGAGGAATGTGAGTGTTTGTGAAGGAATTTGTTCTTCTCATTAATTTGAGAGAGATATCTTTTACGCCTCTAATGAATTGATAGGGAGTTATAAATATCATTTGTTTAAGTCAGCTATATTATATATTCAAAAAATATGTGATTAAATGATATAAGAGTGTATTGATTTGCACTTTATGTTTAATTATAAGATATTGTGTAACAAAAGGTCTAAATAACTATCTGTTAATAGATAGAATTGGATCATCGATCTTCACCTAATTTAGGCGGGTATAATGTCTTGCTAGAGATCAATAATGTTTTGTAGGCTTAAAAGGTGTTTTAGGGCTACTATCAATATTAAGTGAACCTCCATAGTCACACACGAAGAATGAATCGATCGGATCATAGGTTATTTTAGATAACCATATTGGGAATTATATAATTATATATTATTCTTAATTAGATTAAGAATAATAAATAATTACAAAATAATATTGTTATTTTATAAGAAACATGTTTTAATAGAGAAAAACCCAAATAAGATTAAGGTAGGTAACCAAAAGACACAACATCTTATAAATGGAAGGTGATGACCACCTCTAAGGTTTAACTGACGCTCATCGTCACATTAGAATTACAGAGAAATTCTATAACTAAAACTCGAGAGACTCTCTTGTGAGAAATTCCCAAAATATTTGGAATTGTTCTAACGTGTTAGCACACGGATAGAGATTCCATTAGAAATTCATTTGTGTGGATACAGTAAAGGGTGTTCATGTTTGCAGCATCTATTGATCTGAAATTCAAGATCTTCCTATAAAGTATATTGCAATTTCTTCTTGATTTAATTGAATCACATGGATTTACCTGAGAATTTAGATATAAAAAAATTTTCGTATTTCACTGCTAGATTTGTTTTTGGATCGCTAAATTCCCAGCAGCTTCCTCTTAAATGCAAGGATCTAGGTATGTTTACTATTCCTTATAAAATAGGAAATGTTGGGATTGCAAAAGCCATATGTGATTTAGGAGCTTCAATCAATGTCATGCCTCTATTTGTTTATCAATGCTTAAATGTTGGTCCATCGAAGGAAACAGGTGTAATGTTCAACTTGCATATAGATCAAATGTTTATCCTGAAGATGTTTTAGTACAAGTTAATGGATTGGTTTTCCTGATAGATTTTTATGTCCTTGAAATGGAAAATGATGATTCTCTTAATTCATCATTGATTTTATTAGGCAGATCATTTCTTAAGACATCCAGGCGAAAAATTGATGTGCATGGTACACTTACCATCAAAATCGATGGTGAAATTATTAAATTTAATATTGATGATGTCATGAAATATCCTAGTGGCATCTCTCCTATTTTTGTTATGGATGTTATTGAGGTGATGGACATGAAAAATGATGAACAATTGCCTCTTATCATTGGTCGACCAATTTTTGCTAAACTAGAGCCCTTATTGATACGAGAGGACAGAGGATAGTGTTGAGAATAGGAGATGAAGAGGTTATGCTATGTGCTAGAAAGTGTAAGGAACGACATGAGAAAGATGTCTCAAATGATATTTCATTTGATCAACTATTGAGGGCACTTGATGGTGAAAAGGCTAGAGTTTTCTAGGAGAAATTAGAGCTTGAGGGAGACCCTAGAGTTAGTGTAAGCCCCGGAAAATTTCAGTAAATAATTTCAAGATGAACTTCGAAAATAAGCCCTAAAAATCACTCCAAATTAAAACCGAATTTCAATTAGTACAAAAACACGAGCGAATCCAAAAATTTCCGAATCTTAAGGAAAATTAGAATCCTTAAAAACAAAACAAGAACTCATCATACTTCAATTCCAAAACCACTACGTATGATAAATTCCATATGTAACTCCGACTTATAAAATCGGGTAATATAGAACCCAAAATCAAATTATTAAAAAGTAAATAACGATGAACTTTTGAAAATGAAACCCAATTCGAGAATTCCGAAAACATTAAAAGATATTAAATACTTACAAAAATAAAATTTAAGATAAATTTCTAAAATCAAATATGTTGTATAACCATAAAATATCAGTTTCCGAATTAGCAAGGATCTAAACCGGAAACCTTAACTAGAATACAATAGCTTAAGTCCGGCAATCTAGCGCCGTTAACCCTAAAGGCCGAGGTGTAGTTTAAATATGTAGAATAGCTCGTAGTAATATAAGCTTGTTTAAAAATATCAGATTGATAAATTTTTGACCTATTTCGAACCCGTTCGGATATAGACTTCGAAAAGCATGTCCCAGGGCTCGAGATATCAAAAATACACTATTAGTACCGTTAGACTCGTAATTTCATAAGATTTCCAAGCATATCAGTTATATAATTTTTTGGGTTATAAAAGTTACAGTTATAACCTTTTAATCGTATTTTTATTACTACCGGTAATTAATTAGTCTTTTACACTATTCACTTTTATTTCATTACACAATTTTATTATTCTTATAAAGCCTTATATTATTAGATAAATTTTATATATTATAGAAAATTTTGTTTTTCTAAAATTTAGTTCGTTTCGAGTCTTTACGGATCAGATTTTGTTTAAGACCCAATACTAAAAATTAAATAAATTAATTTAATAATTGAAAAATATTTTAAAAATATTTTTGTTTTCATAAAATAATTTTTTAGAATTTTTCGGGTTATAAAAATATCATTTATAGCCCATATTTGCGTATTTTAATCATACGGTAACATATTTGTTAAAATACTAAAATAATTCAAATGATTATTTAATTTTAATTATGAAAAATCTACTACAAATATTTGGAATAAGTTTTCTAATTTTATTTTATTTTATTTTATTAAGAAGTACTCTTACAACCCATACTTTCAAGTACACCTTTCACACATTACTTCTTTTTCACTTCAATCTTGCTATACTTCCTTATCAATTCTTGGCAGATTTTTTTGACTTCTTTTGGCTTCCATTGTCCTTTAATTACTCCTATTTTGACTAAATTAATTATATTTCATTCCTTCTTAAAGAAGTTACATTACACATTAATTATACAATTCAATTTTGAGTCAAATTTCAACAAAACTCTCTCTCTCCTCTCGTCCTCTTTCACCTGCAGCACCCATACACTTGCTGCCCTTGTTTTATTTTTTTTTTCTTTCCTTCTTTCCATTAATACACTCATTTTCTCTCCCTCCTTCATTTATTCCTTCTTTCCTTTTTCATTCCTTAGCTTTTTCTGTCTCTTTTTCCTCTCTTTTCTTCTTCATATTGTTCTTGTTTCTTCAAGAACACAAGCTGCCCCCTATTCTTTATTTAGCTCCCACACATATTTCTTGAAGATTTTTAAGCAAATCTTTTTCTCAAAACTTCCATAGGTGATATAGGTAAAGTGTAATGAGAGTTTCATGCATCAAATGACCTTCCTTAAGCTTAAAAGCATAAGATGATGATGCCAAAAATGAAACACTCCTCTACTCCATTATTATTATCTTGTATCATTATTATTTCTTGTTTAAAGTTGTTATATTTTGTAGATCTAACTTTTTATAACTTTGATTTTTGTTTATGCCTTAGATCTTGTTATTTGAAGTCATTATTCTTGTTATTGCTTATGATTTATGCATATATTCCTCATTCATATGTGTTCATGCATTTATAACTAGTGTAGTAAACTAGATCTAGTGTTTTGAGTTCATAAAATGCATTAGACTTTGTTTTATGTTCATGGATAACTTGTAGTAGCATGATGATAGTAGAAATGTTTTAGAAAACTCAAGATCTATTTTATTTTCAAAAAAAATCATTTTTGGAAATTCGGATGGAAAATGAACCATATTTAGAAAAGTTATTTTTCAACTTCAAAATGTGTATTTTTCATTTAAAATGAAGGGCTTAGGGTATATACTATAAATGAAAAATTTTGATGAGTAAAGTTTAGATCTATGAGTTTATTGTGCACTATCATGGATTTCATTTATGTTTATGTTCATATTAGTGTAGATTTTGGTTTTGAACTAAAACAAAAATTGTCAAATTCGTATTTTGGCAAGACCCCTATTTAAAAACCACTTTCCAAGTATCAAAATATAATTTTTACTTAAGATAATGAAGACTTAATACATGTATATCATCAAGACTTCTTTTTACAAGAATCAAAAGTGATTTTCAAAATAAAAATCTCATTTTCGGATTTTGGTCAAGATCTATTTTAAAAACATGTTTTCCAACTCAAAAATGAAGTTTTTATTTAAGAAATGAAAGGCTCTTAAGATATGATATGTAAGGAATGGATTTTCATTAAGTAGTGATTTTTAAAACCCATTTATCAACTCCAAAACTCATGTTTTATGTGAAAAATGAAGGGTATTAAGTAGTGATTTTTATAAGTTGAAAGGAGCTTTGATGGGATTAATGTGAAAAACAAGAAGTAATATCAAGATGAAAAATTTGGAGTTAGTAGTCAACTTGTAAAATTCGTAAGGATGATGCCCATGAAAACACCTATTATCCAAGTTCAAAATAAAATTTTTATGTATTAAATGAAGTCCTTAAGTAATAGGTACCATAAAGTCTTAAATTTTAATGCATTATACAAGTTTTTCCCAAATGAATCATTCAAAAAGTGGATTTCTAAAAATTCGGATTTTTAAGTAAATCTCATTTGAAAACATATTTACAAAGTGTAAAATGCAATTTTTTTAGGAAAAAGTGATGCCCTTAGTGGTTATGTATGACTGAGCCCTAATTTTCTAAATATCAAATGGTTTTTACTTGAAGGAATCACTCAAAAACTAATTTTTACAAAATTCGGATTTTGGAATCAACCCCACTTAAAAACATGATTACAAAGTGCAAAATAGAAATTTTTATGTAGAAATGAAAGTCATAAGTAATAGATATAATCAAGACTCAATTTTAACAAAAATAATTATATTTTCTTAAGTAATAAATCCAAAACAAATGGAAATGATCAAACTTAGAAAAACTAGATTTTTCATAAGTAGTTGTTATTATGGTCTTGCAAAATAAAAAGTTATAAAATTTCCTTTTAGCAAAAATCATCAAGATCATGCATACATTAAGCTCATCTCATGTCATTCATGTTAGGAAATCACTCATATTGCATGTATAGCTAATCAATATAATAGAAACATTACAAACATTTATAAAACTATTTTTCGGAATCGAAAATCGTTACTGATCAGATCTGATCCCTCTTTTTTGAGACCTAAACATTTTCAAAACTTGAAAATAATATTAGAATCAGATAGATCTTTCGAAGTAGATAGAAATCGATATATAATTTGCGAGATTCCATGTTAAAATGACCAAGTTATGGCCGTTTTAAGTTGGAATTCCAACTCAAGACGAGAATTACGAATTTAAGAGTTCGTATAAAATCGTTTGGATTAGTTAAGTAATGAAATACTTATTAGAGTATTTCTTCCTTTTTAGGTGATTGAGAAATCGACGATTCCTTACCGCCGAACTACTATTACTAAAGACCGGTGATCCAATGGCCGAGTGAGTTTTCTCCTTATTTTGTTACCTTGTTTGTACTTATAGCTAGTTGCATTAGAATTATAGGAACAAGATAAAAATCGATATGAATGGGGATGGGATATATGATGAGACTGTGATGAATGTATGCCAAAGAATACTAAAGCATATCGAAACCATGATTTGATTGGATAACTGCATTGTTTATATTATTTCTGTTATATGTATGATATTGGTTGGTCACTCTAAAGAATGTATGAATATTTTGATCTAAGCAAAAATGAAATTGGTCATGCATCGCATCGGACATATTGCATTTGGTAGCATGCTACTCCTATGCAGGTCGATCGGTATGATCCGTTGATAACTTGTTGGATAACGAGACTGGTGCCGGAGCTCATTCATGGGTACTAAGGTGCATGTGGATGCATTCCTTGGATGAGCCTAGCCGAGTCGAGTGCTATGAGCTAAGGGCTTGGGGACTAGCAGTGGTCGTGTAGACTTCAATACCATTCCTAACCCAAGATACGGAGGGCATAAATCCGTTCTGTGTGTGGGATCCGGATACCCATGCATAATTGCTTGCTCACGTATGTGTTCATGCATAGCATATGGATGATTTATAACTTGCTTGTTATAGTACATAATTAAGAGAATTCTCACTAAGCTAGTGTAGCTTATAACCCAATAGATGTTTGAATGAATAGATTATTTCAACAATGCTAAGTGAGGACTGAGATGGTTGGAGCCGATAATGATTTTGGGATTTCAGCAAGAAATGAGAATGCTTGAAGTTATCAGCTAGATTTTTATGTTTTGCCTTGTAATAGTTTATGTAGGGAAGTCTATGGATGAATGTAATTGAAGTTTAATTATTTGTATTTTGAAGTATAGTGATTCGTATATGAAGCGTAGTGATTTGTATCTGAAGTATGGTAAATTGAATTTCCTTTACATTGTTACTTAAGTGTACCAATATAAAATGTCTCTCTCCAATGCGTCTCCTCTATGTATTAGACGCCTTATACATAGAGGTGGGCAAGTGGGTTAAACGGGCCAACCCAGCCCGACCCACTTTAATCCGTGGGTTAAACGGACCAAAAAATTTTGACCCACTTTAAAAACGGGCCAAAATTGCCTGACCCTAACCCAACCCACTTTAGCCCGTGGGTTAAACAGGCCAGCCCACTTTTTGACCCTTTTAACCCACTTACATATTTTGTAAGTTAAATTGGCCAAGTTGACCCATTTAACTTATTTATATTAATTAAATAAGATATATATAATAAAAAAGAGAGTTTTATAAGGTTATATATATTAATGATTAATTTCATTATTATTTTAATTACTTTTTATATAAAAATAAGTTTTCTAAAATAATTTATTGGATAATATATTTCATTTAAAATAATAATAATATATTTTATAAAATTTTATGGTGCATGTGCATCAATTTGTCATTCTTTGTTATAGTTAATACATAAATTTAATCTCAAGTATAAAAAATCTCAAGAATAACCTTCATTAATACATATTTACCCTATAATTATTTATTTTATTTTTATAAAAGTGGGTTGGTGGGTCAACCCACTTAACCCGAGGGCTAGCCCACTTTGGCCCACGAGTTAAGTGGGTTGGGTAAAATTAACCCACTTTTAAACGGTCTAAAAAAAGCTAGCCCTAACCTGTTTTTAAAGTGGGTTAAACGGGCTGGCCCACGGGCCATAGCCCATTTGTCCAGCTCTACTTATACATAGTATGGAAGCCTTCGTATGACTAAAGTGGTCATTCTTAGGCTTTAATATTGTATACGGCGGACTGCCACGTTTAGGGTACCCTTCGGAACGTGACAGTTAGACATAGAGAATCCCATCTTTTTAGCTTCCATGAGCATGAGATGCAAAAGTCCAGCTAAGGACTATAAACCAAGTGTTGGGTGGGAGGTAACCAACCATGAGTCTTTTTATACATATTTGTTTCATTTTAAGTCTTTTTCTTTTAGTCTTTTTGTCTTATGCTTTCTATTATGATGCCTTTTGTCTTTCTCTATGCGGTAATCATAAGATTAGAGCTAAAGAACATGAATTTAGACCAGAAGAGAATGGGTGTAATATGAAAACTCTCTCTATTGCTGTACCAGTTGGAATTCAAACACTTCAAAAATTTTTAAAACAAGAGAAGTGTCAATATCCCTTTTCTCTTATTCTCTTATGTTCTTTATTTTTATTTCCTTCCTATATTTGAGTAGAATTACGAATAGTGAGGACACTTTTCAATTTAAGTATGGGGAAGGGATAATAGGATTTAGAGAATGGAAAATTAAGTATGATTAGTTTATGTCTGAAATTGTTGAATTTATTTGCATATCTGAGATATCAGAAATTGTATTGTACCCACATTTGAATTATCTATCCTTAAAGTATTATATGACAAACATTTCAAAATTTTTATGAAATCTAGAGATTGTGCTAAATATTGTTGGTAGCATCTATACAAATGTGTTATTGACTTGCATAAGTGCCTTACTCACCTACTGTTGTGATTAGAATAATTAGCTAAAACTAAATAGTGAAATCTTTAAGGAACAAATTCACCTTGCCTTTAGCCTTGGAATTAGAAGTTTGAGAGTAGGTCGAGTCCTTATGTGAAAAATAAATAGGCCTATTTCTAGGAAAATTTAGCTTGTATATACTCTTTTGAGTTGTTTTGAAAACTTTTCAACACTTAATGAAAGAGATAGAAGAAACTCTTAGTGATCGTTTATAAAAAAAAAATTCTTAAATTTGTTATAGCATTCAAAAGAAAAGAAATAAATAAGCACAGTCTTTACTCCACTGACTTAGATAATTGAGTTATTAGTATCCAAACTTGAATGAGGAAGAGTCCGTAGGGGTCCCTTTAAAACCTAGTCACTTGGGTGATGAGCTCAGGATGTGCTGACTCAATGAACTCACTATAACAAGAAGGGAAAGAAGGAAAAAGTTCAATTCTTGAACTTTGGAAAAAAAAAAAAAAAGAGCATAAATGCTTGTATAAACTAAGAAAATATGAATGATGAAGTACCAAGTGAAATAAGACTTGCAATAAAAAGGGAGAAAATTTAAGGAAAGAGTAGATACCACATGCTTTCATTCTGTGTTGTTAGGACTATATGCAAGCTAATGTTTAGTGAAGTTTAAATGAGTATTTTTCCTTACTGGATTGAGTATTTACTTTTGAGCAAAAGGTTCTTTTGTTAAACACTTGAATTGAAGTTTATTTTTTCTAAATTAGCTACTAAATTTTATTGTGGTAATCTAATTACATATGCCCAGTATGGTTAGAGTAGTAAGCACTAACGATGCAAGTCATAAGCTAGAAAAGATGCTTGAAATTGTGAAAGCTAAAATTTTGCACTCTTTATGACATATTTCATTCGTGTTCTTATTTATTTTGCTTGAGGACAAACAAAAGTTCAAGTATAAGGGATTTTGATAAAGTCAAATTATACTCGCTTTTCATTGAACAAATCATGTTCAATTTATTATTGATTTTATAGAAATCACGGGGGATTGGTACTTAAGTATGTTTATTTTGATAATTCAGGTCTTGAAGGAGTTATAATGAAAATACAAACAAATTTAAGAAGTTTTGTACAAATTTGGAGACAAAGAACAATGTAGGCCAACCAAAACCTGATAAAAGCTGCTGGCCTATATTCATCAGAAACCAACACTGGCTTCTTAATAGAGCAAACACAACCGACCGCGACAACAAAATTCATCAGCCTTCAAATTTACACATGTACACTAGCTATCTAGGAGTTAAGGCCGTCGACCTTTGGCTGGCATAGACCCAAAGCTAATAGCGTAAGCATGAATGTTAGCAACCGTCTTGTATAGAATTTAATTTCAAACTTCAAAGCCTGCCATGCAAGCTAGTGGCATATAGTTCGAAATAGCCAGCTTTAATTCTATTGATTTAAATTCCTTTATTTTTCTATAAGACACCTGGAGTTGTAGTCTTAGGCAGATATCCTTCGGTTACTTCCATCCCTCTTCCATCTCTCGAATAGATAGACATTCTAAAACCCTAGAGAGAGAAGTCCCATGGCTATGAGTGGCTAAAACAATTTTCTAGCCAAAGGATTGTTACAAGGTTCAGTTCTTCAAGGACTGTGAGATCTAATAGATTTATATTGATCTGTTATTTATATTTGGGTATTTAAATATCTTCCAATTGTTTTGATATTGTAATTTTGCTTGATTGATACAAATTAGGGCCAATTTTTTTAGTTGGAAAGGTAATACACTGTCAATTAGAACGTTGAATATGTAATTGCTTGATTATTCTAATATTTGTGGCATAATAGCATGATTGATTATACGATAGATAATTGATTTATGTTATCAAGATATATAATTTAGTCTAAATAGATCATCTTATGATTTGTTGGCTTGAATTGGTGATCTCTCTTGTTCTTCATGCTTTTGATAAATTAAACCCTAAGAGCTTGCTTGGGGCTGTTTAATCAATAAGAGAATTAATCAAAGAGCTTATTTTGATTATATAAAAAAAAGTAAGGAGAGATAAGTTGTGTTAAAGCGTGTTAATGAACATAACCAATTTATCCAAGATAAGAATTGAAATCTTTGCATTAATGATTAATTTTGTGAACCGAATTGTACTGATAGTTTTGGTTAAGAACACTTGATATTGATTTATTTTTTGAATTTTATTACTTGCTTTTGATAACAATTAGTTTTCTTTGATCTCACAACCCATATTTCACCTCCCCTCCTCCCCCCCCCCCCCCCCCCCCCCCCCCCCCCCCCCCCCCCCCCCCCCCCCTTTCCTTCTTTTCTTCATCTAATATTCTAATAAAAATAAGTTTTACCAATCCATGTGGATTCGACCCTACTCACTGCCATATACAAGTTATATGAATATTTAGAGTAGGAATTTAATTTTGTCGGATTCAACACCCACCAAATATCAAGCTTAGAAAGGGATAGCAAGCTCACACCTACCAACAGGTATGCAGTAATTGCATGCTGCTTGCTAGGATAGTATTAATAACCTGATTAAGAATTTCAACTCGACTTAATTATGTGATGGAAGCGGTACCCTCAAACTGCGTTGCGATCGTAATTGCAACTTTGAAATAATGTGGTAGTTCAGGTGCTTAGGCCCCTGTAGAATGTGTGGTTAAGCTCGATAGTTAGTCAATAGGGAAATTTTCGAGATCAAGGGACTATATTGAGATTCTATTTTATTTTTAATTCAATATATGCTTGAAATATTATCTTTTTTTTGTAATTCTTTTATCAGTTTTATTTTTCTAAAACCGTATTCCAAATTTTTTGAACCCTTACTATACAATACTAAGCTGTTCTTTATGGTTTATTTTCTTATGATTGTAATTATAAACTATAAATTAGATATTTTTTTTTAAATCTATGACAAAGAGTACTACTAGTTGCATTGAGTATGGCTTTTTGTCTTTATTAGTTACCACATGTATTCAATATCAATAGAATCCAAAATGGTGCGTCTGTCTTGGTGGATTTTTTCATAAGTATTACCATACGTATTCATCTATTTTGCTTGTGTAAAAAACCATAAAAGGAAAAGAACTCTTGCATTCTAGTCTTTGTTGCATATGAATTAAAAAAAAAATTGAATTGAATTTTACATTCTTAATTTACAGTTTTTAATATAATTATAAAAAAAATGCTCTAATTTTTTTATAGACACATTGAAAAATATGGTTAAATGCAAATTTTGCATAACCATTATCTTGAATAGTTAAAAATCGAAAACCGAAAAAATTAACAAAAAAAAAGGGGTTAACCATTTATAATGGATCAGTTTAGGATTAGGATATTAAAAAAATCGATAATTATGGTTAGGTTAAAAAAGTAGAGCCATGAAGTGGTTAATCGAATCGTGAATAGCCCTATGCCTAACTACCATACTGACATCATCTAGCAAGGTTGTCACTCATCGGACTAGACTAAATGACATAAGCATAAATATCAATCAATTATTAGGTCATCTTTAAATTTTAGTTGATTTAAGATGCTTATCCTAACAATCACTATACAAGTTATTGTGAACCTGTTACAAAACATATCTAACAAAGTGATGCGAAACGAGAACCCTAGGTATATGAAACCTAAGATCCAACGCTTTATGATGGATTAGAACCTTAGGATCACCTTAGAAAAAGCGATAGGAGTGTGACCCTAACCAAACCTGTTAATTAGAACCAATACTATCAAGAAGTGGAACCAGGCCCCAATCAAACCTGTCAATTGGAACCTATGTTATTAAATTAGATTTCCTCAAGATTTGATGAAGAAACCTGATACAATTCTTTTTCAAGAACTAAGAGAAAATCCTCACGAAGGAAGAAAATACTCTCAAATTTGTCATTCAACTTATGTTTTATCAAGAATCCATACAAGGATAAATATAGGCTTCAAAATAGCCTTGGAAAACCAAAAGACAAAGAAAAAAATAAGAGAAATTCGAAAAGTCACGCAGAACATCAAAGGCCGGTGGATACGTCAGCGGTGTAGTAAGAAAGGCCGGCGGTGTAAAAGATATACACTGGCGGTGTAGGCAACGACCTTAAAAAATTTGATATTCGTCATTTATGGTTACAACGTAAGCTAGCTATATGCTGGCGGCCTAAACCACTATGCCAGTAGCATAGACTTTTGCATCGGTGGTGTTGCAAGTGGTGCACAACTCAAAAAAGAAGGCTGATAATCTTGCATTGTAAGCTAGTAGCTTTCATGTTCCATTCTTTATTCCGAGAAAGTAATCAGCTTTGAATCAGTGTTGGAGTCTTGTTGGATGGCTTCCCTCTCTTGTATATCTATGATTAATCCATGCAGAGCTTCATCCATTCATTTTGCTTTTGCTCTAGTCATCGGTCCTCCAATATCTTGCAATGGATCTTTAAACTTAGTTGTTTCCTTTAGAGTTGATGCAACTTGATCCTCATCACTCTCTCCTTCCTTGAGAGGATTCATCCTCGAATTTCCTGCATCCTATAAAGAAAGATCAGAAACATTAAAAGTAGCACTAACATTACCGTATTGACTAGGTAGATCTAATCTGTAAGCATTCATAGATGCGCTCTAACACTTGGAAAGGTCCATCTCCTCTTGGCTGTAAATTAGATTTTCTTTGAGCAAGAAGCTTTTCTTTCTCATATGAACCTAAACCAATCTCCGGGTTCAAAAATAACTTTGACTCGACCCTTATTGGCTTGCTTGGAATAGTGCTCATTTTTCTTCTCAATGTTAGCTTTAACTTTTGCATGCAATTCTCTAACAAAATCTTCCTTTTTCTTTCCATCATGATCAACAAGTTCATTAATAGGCAAATGAAGAATATCTAAGGGAGTCAAAGGATTAAACCCATAGACAATCTCAAACGAAGAGTAAGATGTAGTGAAATGCACAGATCGATTATATGCAAACTCAACATGTGGCAAACATTGTTTGCATTTTTTCAAATTTCTTTAAATTACATCAAGCAACAATGTAGCAAGAGTCCTATTAACTACTTCAATTTTCCCATCAATTTGCGGATTTGCGGATATGCAATAGTAGAAAACAATAATTTTGTTCCTAATCTACTACATAAAGTTTGCCAATAGTGACTTAAGAATTTAACATTCCTATCCCTTACAATTGTTCTTGGCATTCCATGCAAACGCACTACTTCTTTGAAAAATATATCAGTAATATGAGTTGCATCATTAGTTTTAGCACAAGCAATGAAATGAGCCATCTTACTAAATCTATCCCTAACAAAAATATGCTGTCTTTTCGACTTTGAGATCTAGGTAACCCAAAAATAAAATCCATGGAAATATCAATCTAAGGTTTATTAGGCATAGGTAAAGGAGCATATTGCCCATGTGGCATCACTTTGGATTTAGCCTGTTTATATGTAATACGTTTTTCATAAAGAGCTTGCACATCATGTTTCATGTTAGGCCAATAAAAATGTTCTTGTAACATATTCAAAGTCTTTTTAACACCAAAATGACCCATCAATCCACCTCCATGTGTTTCCCTAATAAGCAATTCACATAAAGAATATTTGGGAACATAAAGCTTATTCTTTCTAAACGAACACCCCTCATGCCTATAAAATCAGCAAAGCCATGCTTAGAACAAACATTCCAAATTTGGCTAAAATCAACATCATTCTCATACAATTCCTTTACAATCTCAAATCCAAGCAATTTAGCATGTAAATAAGTTAAAAGTGCATACCTTCTTGATAATGCACCAGCCACTACATTCTCTTTACCTTGCTTGTACTTAATCACATAAGGAAAGGTTTCAGTGAACTCTAACCACTTTGCATGTCTTTTGTTTAGCTTACCTTGGGATTTCAAATTCTTCAAGCTCTCATGGTCAAAATGAATGATAAACTCTTTAGGCTATAAATAGTGCTGCTATGTTTGCAATGTCCTTACCAATGCATACAATTCTTTATCATACATTGGATAGTTCAATGTTGCACCATTGAGCTTCTCACTAAAATAAGCAATCGGCTTAGAGTCCTGCATCAAAACACACTAATATCTTTTCCCGATGCATCATACTTAATTTCAAAAACCTTATCAAAATTAAGCAGAATAAGCAAAGGAGCATTGGTCAATTTATCTTTCAAAATGTTAAAAGGCCTTTCATGCTTTTCAATCCATTTAAATTCGACATTCTTCTTAACAAGATCATTTAAAGGAGCTACTATAGAGCTAAAACCCCTTGCAAACCTCCTATAAAAGCTTGCTAAATCATGAAAACTTTTAACTTCATTTACAATTCTAGGTGTTGGTCACTCCCTAATCGCCCTCACTTTCTCTTCATCGATAGAATTTCCACTTGCACTCACAATAAATCCAAGGAAAATAATAGATTCCATGTAAAAAGTACATTTCTTTAAATTAACATACAATCTATTTTCCTTTAAAACACTGAAAACCACAAACAAGTGTCGAACATGCTCATCTAGATTTTTGTTGTAGACTAATATATCATCAAAGTGTACAACAACAATTTTTCCAATGAAAACATGCAGAATATGATTTATCAACCTCATAAAAGTACTAGGTGCATTTGATAACCCCAATGGCATTACCATCCACTCATAAAGACCATATTTAGTTTTAAAAGAAGTTTTCCTTTCATCTCTCTCTTTCATGCAAACTTGGTAATATCCATTTTTCAGATCAACTTTATAAAATAAGCATGCACCATACAACTCATCAAGCATATCATCATGTCTAGGTATAGGATGTCTATATTTTACTGTAATCTTGTTGATTGCTCAACAATCTACACACATGTGCCATGTTCTGTAATGGTTGTGCTATGGGTGTATTGGAGAGGCTCTTGTGTCCAAGAAAGATGGAACATGTAATGGTTGTGCTATGGGTGTATTGGAGAGGCTTATATGCATGTAAAAAGGGTTGGGTGTAAGTCATGTGGGCTTCCCCAGCGTTACCACTTCACAGTAGCATCGCCCTTATCTGTAAACCCCGGAGTTCCTACCGGGAGGACTCTCTCGCTCACAGCCTTTTGGGGACCACTGCTACGCATGGCGTGAAGGATTGTCCCACATGGGTTTGGCTCAACCCTTTTTACATGCATATAAGCCTCTCCAATACACCCATAGCACAACCATTACAATGATCATAGGGTGATAGAGGGATGTTCTACTTGTAAGAGAGCCAAGAGTAGAACTGAGCCATAGGGGTTATAGATGCCATTACATATTCTTACTAAACCATGGGTGGATTTAAGTATGGATTTTGTCCTAGGTTTTCCTAAAACTCAGAGAGGACATGATTTAGTTATGATAGCAGAAGTAGATCGGTTTAGTAAAATGACACATTTTATTCCTTTCAATAAAACCAATGATGTGGTCTATATTTCTTGTATGTTTTTGCTAATGGAAGTCAAGCTTTGTGGTATTCTATAGTCTATTATTTCGATAGAGATGTAAAATTTTTAAGATATTTTTGGAAGACTTTATTTGTAGAGGAGGCTAGGTACAAAGTTATTATTTAGAACTACATATCATTTACAAAATGATGAGCAAACTAAAGTTGTAAATAGAACTTGTGATTCTTACTACAAGTACAACTAGGAAGAATTTGAAGGATTGAGATTTATGTTTGCCTATAATGGAAGTTGCTTATAATCACTTAGTGCATAGTATGGTAGGCATATTTCCTTTTAAGGTAGTCTATGGATTTAATTCCAATACATCATTAGGTTTGCTTCCTAAAGCACTTATTGCTAGTCAAAGTGGGTTGGAACATGCTGGATAAATTCAATAGTTGATCAAAGAGTATATGACTGCTTGCAAAGGCAAAGTGACAAGTTAAAAGAAGAAGAAACAAGGGTAGATGAAGAGTTAAGCTTGAATTTGGTGATTTGGTGTGAGTTCACCTTGAGAAAGGTCGATTGTTAAGGAAGAGAGGATAGAACTTAGCACCCCAATCTAATGAGCAATTCAAGATAGTTAAGTAAGTCAATAAGAATGCATATAAAGTTGATGTGTCGTATGATTTTAGATGCATTTAGGCTACTTTTAGCATGACAGATGTATCACCTTATTTTCAAGATGAGTTTGAATAAGATTTGAGGGCAACTATTCATGAGTGCTAAGGAGATGATAATAATCATGGTTCATTTGGACTAACTCATTCTAGAGCTAGAGGATTGATAAACTTAGCTTAATGAATCATTCTTGATGAGTTGAATAAAGGTAGGATAGAGTATTTACAAGGCTATCGAATGCACTTTATTATTGGGCATGTTATAGTGTGCCCAAGCATGGAGAAAGGGTAAGATTGGAAGGAAAACTCACAAATATTGAAGCTTACACTTGTACTAAAGAAAGTGAGTGACATGGAGCAAGCAAAAGACATTTTAGAGGCATGTACAGACACACATATGCTCGTGATCACACTTGTGCATGATGCCATGCCTATGTTTAAGCTTATGAGCATAGTGATCATGGGGAAAGGAAAAGGCCAAGGAGATCATGCCCTAAGGCACAAACATGCTTAGAAATATGAAAAAGAACTGCATGGCCATGATGAAGCCTGAGATGCTGTAAGATTTAAATGTCTAACGAAGGACATCCCCCGATGCACGACCATATTTGACAGCATGCCTACTTGTGTTGTGTTAGTTACCTATTTTTAAGTTTCCTTTTATATATGTTTGCCCTTGCTCAACTTATGGGAATATATAAGGGTTATTAAGGATATATTAGCAAAATATTTTCACAACTTGACATCCTTAGTTATCTTTTTCCTATTGACTTTCTTGAAATCATTTCCAACCCTTATTGAGTTATATTTTTTGAAGATTATTCTTTATTGTTTCTCCGATCATGCATCATATCAACCAGGTGAAATAACTAGTTCTATTTTTTCTTGATGCATTATATGTAAGGATACATCGTTCATATCTTTTATTTTAATTCTACTTAAATCATAAAACTCTAAAATATACTGTAATTCCTTAGATTATGTTATACTGCAAGATCCATAAACACTTGGATTCTCCGATTCATATCACCATCTATTTCAGTACTATCCCTATTAAGTATGCACATAATATAAATCTATATACATACATATATATATTATAGCCCTACAGTAATATAAAATGATAAGGACCTATCATAATATTATTGATTAATTACTAATATTAAGATCAAATAATTTAGTTTATTTATAATAAACATACAACAACCTTCTATGCAATTGCATGTGGTTTCACATGTCCATATGTGTCAAATCCACAAGTGCACATAAATTAACTCTAAACTTCTAATGATCAAGGGTGATAGTAATAGTGATAGCGATAATGGATTTATATGCTAGTGATGTGCCCTAGGCCATATGGATTCTTTATCATTTGTATGTTTGTTATCAAGTCATTTTAATTATCAAAGTTATTTTTGGCCTATTTACTTTGGTAATGTTATTCTTTGAATATTTAGTTATACCTTATGTTGTTAAAGTATGTGACTTTAATAGTAGAACCATAAGTTGAATTATAACTTTATTCTAAATTATCCCTAGTCACTCATTATGTGGAATGATAATGAATTAAGACTAGTATGATTGCTGTGTGATGATCAAGTTTTACTGATCATGGATATGGGATTTCAATTCAGCACATAGATACAAACAGGAGTGTATTGTATTGGATTGACCAACTATAAGAATATTGTATGGATCAATGCAATAAGTATTCTTTTTTTACAATGTTGTTTTAGTCCTTTGACCTAATGGCACCATGGATTCCTATATAGCAGTTTCCATGTTTTGATTCATCTCTTCATCATCTTTAATCGGATGATTGTAAGAATAAACTTGGGCATGCAATATGTTATATAGAGGAATGTGAGTGTTAGTGAAGGGATTTGTTCATCTCATTAATTTGAGGAGATATCTATCAGGCCTCTTGATGAGTAAGACTGAGAAATGCATGGCCATGCTCGAATGAATTAATAAAGAGTTATCAATATCATTTGTTTAAGTCAGTCAAACTCTAGATTCAAGAAATAAGTAATTAGACAATATAAGAGTGTTTTGATCCACACCTTATGTTTGATTATAAGATATCGTGTAACAAAAGGACTGAATGACTAACTGTTAGTAGGTAAAGTCGGATCATCGACCTTCACTAAAATTGGGTAGACATATGTCTTGCTAGAGACCAATTATGTCTTGTAGTCCTAAAAATGTTTAAGAGCTACTACCAATTTTAAGTGAACCTACAGGGTCCACACACAAAGAAGAATAAGATGGATCTTCGATAATCGTATTGGGAATTGATTAATTATTTATTTATTGTTGATTTTAATTAGATTAAAATTAACAAATAAATAAATTCGGATAATAAGGATATATATGTCTTTCTACATAGACCCTAATTTGTTTAGGGTAATTTAAAGAGACATAACCCTTATATATATCAGGGTAATTTGAAGAGACATAACCCTCATATATATCAGGGTAATTTGAAGAGACATAACCCTTATATATATCAATATATATATTCTCCACTAGGTTCATTTTTTTCGATCATCTGACGCTGGCCGTCATTTAGAAAGAAATTTCGTAACCTAGAAAGAGAGAGAGAGGGATTCCCAAAGGTCGAAACTTTTTCGACGTGCTAGCACACACGAAGATCCAATTCATTTGCATGGATACCGGTAGAGAGAGTTGGAGTAATCTGCATCTCCTTTGATCCCATCATCAAAACAAAAAGGTACACGATTTCCTTTTCTTTCTGATTTAATTGAAGCGCTTGGATCCGATTGGGAATTTAAAAAAAAAAAAAAAACGATTTTCCGCTGCACGATTCAGATTTGGATCGTAAATTCCCAACAGTATCGATGTGATCTTGATGATTACGATGCTAGTAGTTGTGGTGCTAGAGTTGATGATTGGGAAGGAAGGTAACATATATATGTGTGTGTGTGTCTAATATTTAGAATAAAATGAAGGAAACAAAGATTTCATGATTGACCCAGTAGTATAAGGTTTTTATCTAGATTTAGGCTTATTTATAAATTGAACATGGTTCAATAGGTTCGATGTTTCCAAAAATTGTAAATTACATAGATAATGACTTTCAAGAATATTCTTAGGTTATTAAAATACTAAACTATTTTAATTTAGATAGGGAGAAGAGCTACATGAGCTCATGGTGAAAACTTGGTTATGAGGACTTTATATTTGATTTGACTAGAGTGGTAGTATCATCATGCTCAGTTAGATTTGTTCATATGACTTCGACCATACAGACATCAATTGTTCTTTTGGGATATGTATCATAAAGTTTTAATGCTTTTATATTTTTTTTCCACTTAATTGTATAAACTTAGTAGTTCAAGTATGAATCTTTTCATTGTAATACATAATTCTTATTTGGTATTGTAGAGATAAATATTATTTTATATAGAAAATTCTAATATTAACATTAATTGATCAAGAATTGTTTGGTTCTCACAAAATAAATTAAGGAAATGTTTCTTTGAGACATATCTACCTTAAGTAAATGTTTAAATAGCATTTGGTTATAAGAACTAAATGGGATAAGAGAAACTAGACAACATAATTTACTTATACTACATCTAATATGAATGGCGCATTATAAGGATTTTTGTACTGTCAATTATTTGAGTTGTTTGTGATAGAAGGATTTATTTCATCCTTGATATGGTGCCATTTGCCTTTAAATGTGTCTGGTACTCTTAAGGCCTATTGTCTAATACCAAAGTTCATGATAACAACCAAATAAAAGATCCGTGAAGTTATATGTATTCATATTTGTGAGTTAGTTATCCACGTGTCATGTGAGCATTGAGTATGAAGTTGTATATGGTAGCAGAAATAGGCCTTGTAAGTACTTTTAATAGATTGAAGAATAGAATATTTAATGTAGCTCATCTATTCTTGCTCATGATGACATAAATAGCTAAGAGTAGACACAATTCAGTTAACTAATCTATCATCCATTTTTTTAACCAAATCGAAATGATCGGTTTTTTAATATCTTAATCTCAGACTGTTCCATTGTTATGGCTAATCGTCTTAATGGTTAACTTTTTTTATTTTCTATTTTTAACTATTTAATAGAACAATTAACTAAAATTTGTAGCTAACCATAAAATTTTAGACCCTTTTGTCTCATAATTACTTTAAAATTTTGAAAATTAAAAATTCCATAATATAATGACATTCAAAAATTAAAAATCAATAAATCAAATAATAATAAAACTAGCAAATCAAGAACATAAGTCAAATCCTAGTTCATAATGCTTAAAATTCAATACCAATATTATAGAACACAATAATTAAAAATTTATTTATGATATAAATTCTATTTATTTATATTTTTGAAATATTAATTATATTTATATGTGTATATATATAGACATATATATTTCAGATCGGTTAACCAAAATTGTTGGTTTTTTTTATTATAATTGGAATCAGAAAAATTAAAAACTCTAACCCTAAATCGAAACCAATGGGCCAGCTAAATTATACTTTTCGAATTGGTTTTCCGGTTTCAGCTTAGTTTTTTTATTTCATCAGTTTTTTTTTTTTTTTTTTTTTTGCACACCCTTAAATGCGGATCAAAAGTTTTATTTGATCCAATTTTGGACTTTAAAATCACATTTTCACAAGATATCAGAGCAAAAGGTATGATCTCTCATATTCTTTGTTGATTGGTATTCATGAATTCATCGATTGAACAATCAAGCAAACTAGCCATTCATTCTTTCATTTTAGATCCTTTATATCAATTGCATTTAAATAATCATAAATAGCGATAAAAAATTGATATTCAATGGAAGTAATTACCTATGGTAGAGTAGATGGGCTTAGGAGACAAATTGATATTAGAGTTTGTTGATGGTTCTATTCCAAAACCATCAGAAACTTTGCCGAATTTAGTGAGATGGAATAGGGCAAATCATATGATAAGATGCTGGATTATTAATAACATGATTCCCAAGTTGTCTCTTTCCTTACATAGAATTTGCAAAATATTTGTGGGAGAAAATCAAGGAACAACATGGAATATCAAATAGACCTTTAGTTTTTCAATTGCAAAATGAAATATTCAATTTGAAATAGCAAGATCAAAGAATTGGAGCCAGTTATAATAAGCCCAAATGATATTAGGATTAATTGTCTTAACTTCATGTATATCCTCAATGTATGTGTGGGCACTTAGAATATTGTGCATGTCACGCCCCGAAGGGTATCCTAAACGTGGCAGTCCGCCGTACACAATATTAAAGCCTAAGAATGACCACCTCAGTCACGCGAAGGCTTCCATACTATGTACAAGGCGTCTAACACATAAAGGAGACAAATCGGAATGATACATTTTATGTTGATACAATTGAGTAACAATGTAAAGGAAATACAATCCACTATACTCCAAATACAAAACACTATACTTCAAAATACAGTTCATCAAACTTCAATTACATTCATCCCAAGACTTCACTACATAAAACTATTACAAGCAAATCGTAAAGCTTAGCCAAAAACTTCAAGCATTCTTATATCTTGCCGGAATCCCGAAGTCATTCTCGACTTCAACCATCTTGGTCCCCACTTAGCATTCTTGGAATAACCTGCTCATTTAAACAACTATTGGGGTATAAGCTACACTAGCTTAGTGAGAATTCCCTTAATTCCGTACCATAACAAACAAGTTATTAATCAATCATATGCTATGCATGAACAAACACGTGAGCAAGCAATTATGCATGGGTAACCGGAACCCACACACAGAACGGATTTACGCCCTCCGTATCTTGGGTTAGGAATGGTATTGAGTCTACACGACCGCTGCTAGTCCCCAAGCCCTGGCTCTTAGCACTCGACTCGGCTAGGCTCATACAAGGATGCATCCACATGCGCCTTAGTACCCGAGAATGAGCTCTGCACCGGGTCTCGTACTTAAACGAGTCCTCGGACCATACCGATCGACCTGCGTAGGAGTAGCACGCTACCAAATGCAATATGTCTGATGCGATGCATGATCAATTTACTTTTTGCTTAGGTCAAAATATTTATACATTCTTTAGAGTGACCAGGCAATATCATACACATAAATAATATGAACCGTGCAGTTATCCAATCAAATCGTGGTTTCGATATGCTTTAGTATTCCTTGGCATACATTCATCACAGTCTCATCATATATCCCATCCCCATTCACATCGATTTTTATCTTGTTCCTAAAATTCTAATGCGACTAATTACAAGCACAATCAAGGTAACAAAACAAGGAGAAAACTCACTCAGCCATTGGATCACCGGTCTTCTAGTAATAATAATCCGGTGGTAGGGAATCGTCGAACTCGGGATAACCTAAAAAGGAAGAAATACTCTAATCAGTATTTCAACTCAAACTAATCCAACGACTTCATACGAACTTATCAAATTCGTAATTCGCGTCCTAAGCGGGAATTCCAACTTAAAACGGCCATAACTTGGTCATTTTAACTCGGAATCTCGCAAATTTTATATCGATTTCTATCTACTTCGGAAGAGCTTTCTAAATACGAAGTTTAAATCAAGTTTTGAAAATATCTAAGCCTCGGAAATTGAGGGATCAGATCTGTACAGCGGTACATATTCCAAAAATGCGGTTTTCATGAATGCACTTGAGATTCCTAAGTAAAATGAAACTAAATGCAATGGTAATGATTTTCCCTATCATGAATGTCATGATATGAACTCTAATGAGTCTAGTTCTTATACTTTTAGTTTAAAGAATTTACATAAACTTTTCTTAAAACCATTTCATATTAATGTTTACAAGTGATTTACTACACTTGTCACACTACATATTACAAGGATTTTCTTTAGAAAAACTCTACTTTTTTAAAGAATTTTGACCCTTATATTAGTTATATCCTAAGGCCTTTATTTCTTTAATAAAATCACATTTATAAACTTTTAAGTGGGTCTTTTACTATGGGGTTTCCAAAAATCCGAATTTACAAAAGTCCATTTTCAAGTTGATTCCTTTAGGAAAAATATTTTATACTTAAACTTTAAGTATTATTATACCTATATCCTAAGGACTTCATTTATTTAAGAAAATATCATTTTTGAAGTTGGAAAAATAGTGTTTTCTAACCCTACATCCATTATTACGAATTTTTGTCTACATGACTTTTACTCAAAACTTCTATGGACTTCATTTCTTGTTTCCAACATTTTCTTTAGTAAAAACTCATTTAGACTCAAAGAAATATACTAAACATTATCTATTACCCATAGGCTTCATTTCTCTTGTAAAATACATGTTTAGAAGTTGATAAAAGTGTTTTTAACCTAGGTTTTAAAGTCATCCGAATTTACACAAGTTCATATTTTGAAAAGTGTTTTCCTTTTTGACTTTATTAACTTATCTAACCATAGATCTACATACTAGGAAGGTGATTTACTAAAGACAAAAGCATTAAAGACTATTAATGCACATAAACACAAAATAGAAATGAAATCTTAAATGCCTACATGATATGAGTAGTAAAATGATAGATCTACTATATCAAGTGCTTAAATAGTTTTGAAAACATAAAAACTATATTTTTACAAAAGATCTTTGTTCAAAATACTTTTTGATGGATAAACATAAAGCTTTTGTCATGAAAGCTCCTTTAAAGGTTAGATCTATTTTGTAATGGTTCGGTATTCTTGTTTTGATATTTCATTGTCCCTACTAAAGATCATGGGGACACTTGGTTGAAATATCCAAGAATTACTTAGCCATAACAAAGATCTAAAGATGGAAAGGGTAAAAGGCTTACTTACTTGAAGGTAAATGGAAGATGAAGAGAAGAATGGAAGTTGTGTGTGTATGTGGGGGAGCCTTAAAGTTTCGGCCAAGGAGGAAAAGAGGGAGTGGAGAGGAGAGAAAAGAGAGTGTTTTGAGAGCTTTTTCCTTTGTGAAAATGGAAAAGTGAAAGAATGAGGAAGGAGAGAGAAAAAGTAGTATATATATGGAATGGGATTAGGTTAAATGGAGTTAGATTAAATAAAAAAAAAATTTGCAAAATGGACATGGGAGGGGGGACTATTCACGTCGGCACTATTCATGGAGGAGGGAAGAAGTTTGAAAAACTTTTACTTTGATTGATTGATTTAACATGATGTGAAATTGTTATGAGATGTAAGGAAGTTAAGGACAAAAGTTATGGAAAGAAGGAGTTGATTTGAGTGATGGTAAGGGTTAGCTTGTAGAGTGGCTAATAGGTAGACTAGGTAGTACTTTATGAATAGTGAGGAATAGTTGACAAGACAATTTGATTTTCCGGTAGTAAGGAAATACGAATAAAAAGGCTATAACTGTATTTTTCATAAGCCGGAAAATTATGAAAAATATATTTTTGAAATCCTTATTTTATTTCGATTCAAATGAGTATTCATAAAAAGTTTTGAAATTCTAGTTCCGGGGCACGCTTTTCTATAATGGGTCTCGGGATGACCCGGAATTGAAATTTTCTAAAATCTGATCTTTTCTTGGTTTGAAATATAATCAAGAACTATATTCAAAATTATTTTGCTTATAAAAGTTTCTTATTTGGAAACCGAGGAAAAGCCGGAATTAGGGTATCTCGGTCTTTCTCACAAAGCTTGAGCTAAACTGATTTAGGGTTTCATTTTCTGGTTTTCGAAGTTTACTTGATTACTAGGAAACCCAGGGTATAAAAATAATAATAATAATAATAATAATAAAATTGTGTAATGAAATAAAATGAATAGTGCAAAAGAATAATCAATTACCGGTAGAAATGAAAATACGATAAAAAGGTTATAACTGTAACTTTTATAACCCGAAAAATTATATAACTGATATATTTAGAAATCTCGTGGAATTACGAGTCTAACGGTACTAATGGTATATTTTTGATATCTCGAGTCCCGGGACACGCTTTTCGAAGTCTGTATCCGAACGGGTTCGAGATAGGTCAAAAATTTACCAATCTGATATTTGTGAACAAACTTATATTACTACGAGCTATTCTACTTATTTAAACTATCTTTCGGCCTCTAGAGTTAAGGGCGCTAGATTGCCGGACTTACACTATTGTATTCCGGTTAGGGTTTCCGGGTGATTTTCCGGTTTAGACCTTTGCCAATTGGAAACTGAGATTTTCTGTTTATACAACGTATTTAGTTTGAGAAATTTATTTTAAATTTTATTTTTATAAGTACTTAATATCTCTTATGCTTTCGGAAATCTTGAATTGAATTATTATATCCGGAGTTATATCGGTAATGGTTACCAGATATGATTTTCTTGAGTTTGAGTCAATATCGATTTTTGGAATGATTTTGGGGAAATCTTGATTCTTATAATTTGCTTTGAAAAAGGATCTTCATAGTGTTTTGTTTTCGAATTTATTTTGCTTCGATTTAAGGTTTTATGAACAATTGGTTAACTTAAGGATTATTTAATTTGTTATTTTGTTTCTTGAATTCTTCCTTCTTAAGATTACGAGATTTCAATTTCTAACTCGTTCTATGATTCTTGGAGTTTGATTTGATCGTTAGGGCTTTATTGTGATTTCCGTCTCTTAGGATTATTAGTCCGGTCGTTTGGGGAATTTCCAAGTCTATATTTTATTTATTGGCAGATAAAGTTTTCTTAATCGTGCCAAAGACTAATTATGGAATTGGCCTTTGGTGATTTCCTGATCCTTCAAATTGTCATGTTATGGATTAATTTGCTTTTTAGCAAATTATCACTGTGTTTTATTTTTATCCCGATTTTTTTATGAATTATAGATTAGGTAAGTAATTTATCTTACGTAATGGTTTTTTTGGACTTAAGGACTTTTATAGTCCTTATTTATTTTAGATTTTCTCAAGATTGAAAAATTTTTGGATTCGTTCGTAATTTAGGATTTATCGAAATTCGGGTTTAATTTGGAGTGATTTTTAGGGCTTATTTTTGAAGTTCATTTTGGAATTATTTACTGAAATTTTCCGGGGCTTACAGTGCATGTGAAATAAAGGAGAGAATACTAGTTTGAGTTGAATGAATAGAAGTTGATGCAATTTTTTATAGGACTCAATGAAGATCATAGAGGATTTCATAATCAAATTTTATCGATGGATACCATGCCTTCAATTAATAAAGCATTTTATCTTGTCTAACAAAGTGGAAAGCAACACCAAGTAACATCTATTGTCAATCTAGATAATGAGCTGACCACTTTTAATGTTAAGGGACAAGTGTTGAATTCAGATAAGAGAAAGAATAAACTTCAAGTTGTTTATCAACATTGTAAAAATGAAGGACATTCAATAGAGAGTTGTTTCCAATTGATAGGGTATCCTAATTGGTTTGAAGAGAAGAAAGTGTTGAAAGAAAAGTAAAATGTCAGTGCCAATAACATTTTTTCGAGTATCTCTACAAGGGAGGTTGCTTATTCAAGACTTGCTACTCCATTTGAGCACATCGATGATCATGAGTGGAATCTTGAACTTCAGCAGCAAGTAGATCATGTAGATCAACAGATGCCACAGAGTGTGTATATGAAAGTAATGTGCTTGAGAACTCTAAAGGAGCTCATAATATGCAGCAGACAAATGGTGTTATGGCACTAGTTGAAGGTATGCACAATGCAGGTAATACTACTCTTTGTTTTCATGCTCTAAGTAATAGAAAAACTTCTTGGAGTTTAGACATTGGAGCTACAAACCATATGACACTCCATTTACCCATTCTATGTGATATACACTTTCTCAAACAATCCATAACTATGACACTTGCTAATGTTTTTGTTACACAAACATGCTAAGTTAACCTTACCCCATTTCTTACACTATATAATGTTTCATATATACCTTTGTTTATGCAAAACCTATTGTCCATTCATAGCTTAGTTAGTCAACAATTACTTAAGGTTATTTTTATTGATTCAAAATGCTATGCACAAGACTTGAAAACTAACCAAGTTGTGACATTAGCTAGTGTGTGTGTTTTTTTTTTTTTTTTTTGGCCATATTAGCTAGTGTGTTGAATGGGTTATATATACTTAATGTTGAAGGGGTTTCTCTTTGTAATTCCATTTCAAAAAAAAAAAAAAAAACACTTCTTGTTTTTTTTGTTGATAGTTGTATATTGGAAACTTTAATAAAGATGTATATCTTATTTGTTACATGCCTGTTTAGGGCATAGATCATCATCAAAGATTTATCATTTGGACATATGAAAGTGATGTAACTTTCAGAATTTCATTTGTCATATACGTCAATAAGCCAAATTTCATAGAAGTGTCTCTAAATCTTTATTATGTTGCACATTGATATGGGGTTCATATTGTATTGCGTCAATCATGGGAGCAAGATATTTCCTCACAATTATTGATGATTTTTTTCCAAATCGACATAGAATTTCTTGTTAGAACATAAGAGTCAAATCTACAAAATATTTCGAAAGTTATTTACATATGTTTCCAATCATTTTAGGTGTTATCTTAAGAATATAAGATTTGGCGATGGTTCAAAATTCTTGGCAAAAGAGTGTCAATCAATTTTTTTTTTTTTAACTTTGCTTCTTTCATCAAAGGACCATTGCATATACTTTTCAAAAACATGGTTGTGTGGAGTAAAAATACAAACATTTATTGGATACTTCTTATGCTCTAAGAATTCAAGCTAACTTGCCTAACGATTTTGGAGTAAATGTGTACTATAGCAATCTATTTGATCAATAGAATACCCATGAAAAGCTTGGGATGGAAATCTCCTTATGAAGTGATGGTCGGTGGTAAGATTCCATTGTATATCATATGAAGGTGATGGGACGTTTGTGCTATGTTGCAAGGCATTTGATTTCAAGAGACAAGCTCGACTCAAAAGGTGACAAATGTGTATTCCTTGGTTATGCAAATGAGAAGAAGGGTTAAAGAGTATTTCATTTGACTTGAAAATGTATCTTGTGATGTTTTCTTCTTTGAACATTGGTTTCCTTTTTGTGATTCCTATACTTTTGATGTTTCTCCAATCCTTTGATTGGTTCACATCCTTCAATCTTATTTGAGTCTTCATCTTGTTCAATTTTACACACTAGTCAGCATATTTTTCTTAATTCTTAGTCCTCTATTGGGAATGTGTCAAACACTAGTCCTTTTGTTGTTTCTAATGTTACAAGTGACTCTATTGAATATAGTTTAATCAAGAGATTTTCTTGGAATAAGCAACCACCATGCTGGTTACAAGACTTTGCACATATAACACATCATCCTACAGCTATTGCCATACAACCAAGTTAGTCAAATCTATCTTGCTCTTCTTCGACGAATTTATATCCCTTGTTAGATATTTCTTTGCCTCTTATCCAATTAAGTTTGTAGATTCTTCAGCTAAAGTGTTAAATACCTAAGAACCTTGTAATTATGTAGAAGCATCTAAACATTAAGTCACAAATTGGTGGGCAAAAATAGTTGGAGGCACTAGAATAAAATGAAACTT
The DNA here is from genome assembly GCA_024138025.1 of Combretum micranthum. Classification (NCBI taxonomy): domain Eukaryota; kingdom Viridiplantae; phylum Streptophyta; class Magnoliopsida; order Myrtales; family Combretaceae; genus Combretum; species Combretum micranthum. The sequence goes on along the minus strand of JAMXBD010001723.1, from coordinate 48,429 downwards.
GGGAATTGATTAAGTTGCCTAATAGAAAGAAAGCTACTAGTGGTAAAATGGTCTAATATAGACCTAATGGCACTAGAATCAAATGAAACTTTGGAATTGATTAAGTTGCCTTATAGAAAGAAAGCTATTGGTTGTAAATTGGTCTAATACAGAGTTAGGCTTGTCACCAAAGAGTTTACACAAGTTAAATGAGAGGATTGTCATGACACTTTTTCTCTAATAGCAGATATAGAGTCTGTTTGGCTAGCTTTTTTGGGCAAATGCAGACATTTTTTTCAATTTTTTCTAACAAATTATTTATGAAAAAATAAATATAGATAAAAAAGTTGGCTATTCTCATGAGAAGATCAAATAAATCAAGCATAGATAAAATATTGATGCAAATTAGACATATTTACACATATCATTTTATTACAAATACAGATGAAAAGCACACCATCCAAACAAACCCATGGGACCGTGTGTGTCACGCCCCGAAGGGTACCCTAAACGTGGCAGTCCGCCGTACACAATATTAAAGCCTAAGAATGACCACCTCAGTCACGCGAAGGCTTCCATACTATGTACAAGGCATCTAACACATAAAGGAGACAAATCGGAATGATACATTTTATGTTGATACAATTGAGTAACAATGTAAAGGAAATACAATCCACTATACTCCAAATACAAAACACTATACTTCAAAATACAGTTCATCAAACTTCAATTACATTCATCCCAAGACTTCACTACATAAAACTATTACAAGGCAAATCGTAAAGCTTAGCCAAAAACTTCAAGCATTCTCATATCTTGCCGGAATCCCGAAGTCATTCTCGACTTCAACCATCTGGTCCCCACTTAGCATTCTTGGAATAACCTGCTCATTTAAACAACTATTGGGGTATAAGCTACACTAGCTTAGTGAGAATTCCCTTAATTCCGTACCATAACAAACAAGTTATTAATCAATCATATGCTATGCATGAACAAACACGTGAGCAAGCAATTATGCATGGGTAACCGGAACCCACACACAGAACGGATTTACGCCCTCCGTATCTTGGGTTAGGAATGGTATTGAGTCTACACGACCGCTGCTAGTCCCCAAGCCCTGGCTCTTAGCACTCGACTCGGCTAGGCTCATACAAGGATGCATCCACATGCGCCTTAGTACCCTAGAATGAGCTCTGATACCGGGTCTCATTACTCAAACGAGTCCTCGGACCATACCGATCGACCTGCGTAGGAGTAGCACGCTACCAATTGCAATATGTCTGATGCGATGCATGATCAATTTACCTTTTGCTTAGGTCAAAATATTTATATATTCTTTAAAGTGACTAGTCAATATCATACACATAAATAATATGAACCATGCAGTTATCCAATCAAATCGTGGTTTCGATATGCTTTAGTATTCCTTGGCATACATTTATCACAGTCTCATCATATATCCCATCCCCATTCATATCGATTTTTATCTTGTTCCTAAAATTCTAATGCGACTAATTACAAGCACAATCAAGGTAACAAAACAAGGAGAAAACTCACTCGGCCATTGGATCACCGGTCTTCTAGTAATAATAATCCGGTGGTAGGGAATCGTCGAACTCGGGATAACCTAAAAAGGAAGAAATACTCTAATCAGTATTTCAACTCAAACTAATCCAACGACTTCATACGAACTTATCAAATTCGTAATTCGCGTCCTAAGCGGGAATTCCAACTTAAAACGGCCATAACTTGGTCATTTTAACTCGGAATCTCGCAAATTTTATATCGATTTCTATCTACTTCGGAAGAGCTTTCTAAATACGAAGTTTAAATCAAGTTTTGAAAATATCTAAGCCTCGGAATTGAGGGATCAGATCTGTACAGCGGGTTATCATTCCGAAAATGCGGTTTTCATGAATGCACTTGAGATTCCTAAGTATAAAATGAACTAAATGCAATGGTAATGATTTTCCCTATCATGAATGTCATGATGAACTTAATGAGTCTAATTCTTATAACTTTTTAGATTTAAAGAATTTTAAATAACTTTTCTTAGAAACCATTTTATACCAATGTTTAGTAAGTGAATTTACTACACTTGACACACTACATATTACAAGGATTTTCTTTAGAAAACTCTACTTTGTTTAAAGAAATTTTGACCCTTATATTAGTTATATCCTAAGGCCTTTATTTCTTAATAAAATCCACATTTAAAACTTTTAAGTGGGTCTTTTACTATGGGGTTTCCAAAAATCCGAATTTACAAAAGTCCATTTTCAAGTTGATTCCTTTAGGAAAAATATATTTTGTACTTAAAACTTTAAGTATTTATTATACCTATATCCTAAGGACTTCATTTATTTAAGAAAATATCATTTTTGAAGTTGGAAAAATAGTGTTTTCTAACCCTACATCCATTATTACGAATTTCATCTATATGACTTTTAGTTCAAAACTTCTATTGGACTTCATTTCTTGTTTCCAACATTTTCTTTAGAAAAATCTCATTTAGACTCATGAAAAATACTACCAAACATTATCTATTACCCATAGGCTTCATTTCTCTTGTAAAATACATGTTTAGAAGTTGATAAAAGTGTTTTTAATCTAGGTTTCTAAAGTCATCCGAATTTACACAAGTCTATTTCTTGAAAAGTATTTTCCTTTTTGACTTTATTAACTCATGTACCTATAGATCTATATGCTAGGAAGGTTATTTGCTAAAGACAAAAGCATTAAAGACTATTAATGCACATAAACACAAAATAATGATGAGATCTTAAATGCCTACATGAATATGAGTAGTAAAATGGGAGATCTACTATATGAAATGCTTAAATAGGTTTTGAAAACATAAAAACTATATTTTTATAAAAGATCTTTTGTTCAAAATACTTTTTGATGGAGAAACATAAAGCTTTTAGTATGAAAGCTTCTTTAAAAGTTAGATCCACATTGTAATGGTTCGGTATTCTTGTCTTGATATCTCATTATCCCTACCAAAAGATCATGGGGACACTTGGTTGAAATATCCAAGAATTACTTAGCCATAACAAAGATCTAAGGATGGAAATGGTAAAAGGCTTACTTACTTGAAGTGGAAATGGAGATGTAAAGAGGAAATGGAAGTTTTGTGGTGTGTGGGGGAGCCTCTAAACTTTCGACCAAGGAGGAAAAGAGGGAGTGGAGAGGAGAGAAAAAGAGAGTGTTTTGAGAGCTTTTTCACTTTGTGAAAATGGAAAAGTGAAAGAATGAGGAGAGAGAGAGGAAAGATAGCTTATATATGAAGTAGATTTAGGTTAAAGAGTAAAAAAAAAATTTCAAATGGAAATTGGATGGGGAACTATTCACGTCGGTCACTATTCATGAGGGGGGGGAGAAAAAGTTTGATTTTTACTTTAGTTTGATTGATTTAACTTGATATTTGACATGTCATAATTTGTATAAAAGTGAAGGGACAAAAAGTAAAGAGAAAAGAGATTGATTTGAGTGATGGTAAGGGTTTGAAATGGTAGAGTGTGCTAATAGGTAGACTAGGTAGTATAGGTGGTACTTTTTGAATAGTAGTGAATAGTTGACAAGACAATTTAAATTCCGGTAGTAATGGAATACGAATAAAAAGGCTATAACTGTATTTTTCGTAAGCCGGAAAATTATGAAAAATATATTTTTGAAATCCTTATTTTATTTCGATTCAAATGAGTATTCATAAAGAAATTTTTGAAATTCTAGTTCCAGGGCACGCTTTTTCTATAATGGGTCTCGGGATGACCCGGAGTTGAAATTTTCTCAAAATCTGATCTTTTCTTGGTTTGAAATATAATCGAGAACTATATTCAAAATTAATTTTTCTTATAAAAGTTTCTTATTTGGAAACCGTGGAAAAGTCGGAATTTGGGTTTCTAAGTCTTTCTCACAAAGCTTGAACTAAACCGGTTTAGGGTTTCATTTTCTGGTTTTCGAAGTTTACTTTATTACTAGGAAACCCAGGGTATAAAAATAATAATAATAAAAAAAATTATGTAATGAGATAAAATGATTAGTGCAAAAGAATAATCAATTACCGGTAGAAATGAAAATACGGTAAAAAGGTTATAACTGTAACTTTTATAACCCGAAAAATTATATAACTGATATATTTAAAAATCTTGTGAAATTACGAGTCTAACGGTACTAATGGTATATTTTCGATATCTCGAGCCCCGGGATATGCTTTTCGAAATCTGTATCCGAACGGGTTCAAAATAGATCAAAAATTTACCAATCTGATAATTATAACGAACTTATATTACTACGAGCTATTCTACATATTTAAACTACCTTTCGGCCTCTAGAGTTAGGGGCGCTAGATTGCTGGACTTACACTATTGTATTCCGGTTAGGGTTTCCGGATGATTTTCCGGTTTAGGTATTGCCAAGTTGGAAACTGAGATTTTCTGTTTATACAACGTATTTTGTTTGAGAAATTTATTTTAAATTTATTTTTATAAGTATTTAATATCTCTAACTGCTTTTGGAAATCTTGAATTGAATTATTATATCCGGAGTTATATCGGTAATGGTTACCAGATATGATTTTCTTGAGTTTGAGTCAAATATCGATTTTTGGAATGATTTTGGGAAATCCTGATTTTTATAATTTGCTTTTGTTAAAGGATCTTCATAGTGTTTTGTTTTCGAATTTATTTTTGCTTCGATTTAAGGTTTTATGAACAATTGGTTAACTTAAGGATTATCTTATTTGTTATTTTGTTTCTTGAATTCTTTCTTCTTAAGATTACGAGATTTCAATTTCTAACTCGTTCTATGATTCTTGGGAGTTTGATTTGATCGTTAAGGCTTTATTGTGATTTCCGTCTCTTAGGATTATTAGTCTGGTCGTTTGGGGAATTTCCAAAGTCTATATTTTATTATTGGCAGATAAAGTTTTCTTAATCGTGCCAAAGCCTAGTTATGGAATTGGCCTTTGGTGATCTCCTGATCTTTCAAATTGTCATGTTATGGATTAACTTGCCTTTTAGCAAATTATCACTGTGTTTTATTTTTATCCCGATTTTTATGAATTATAGATTAGGTAAACAGTTTATCTTACGTAATGGTTTTTGGACTTAAGGACTTTTGTAGTCCTTGTTTTATTTTTATATTTTCTCAAGACTAATGAATTCTTACTTTCGTTTATATTTCAGGACTTGTTCGAAGTTCGGTTTTAATTTGGAGTGATTTTTAGGGTTTATTTTCAAAGTTCATCTTGGAATTATTTACTGAAATTTTTCGGGGCTTACAGTGTGGGTTTTGTTAACTGTGTCTGCCGCTCTTCAATGGTCATTGCATCAAATTGATGTAAATAATGTTTTTTTGCATGGTCATTTAGATGAAGAAGTGTATATGGTTCCACTAGAGGGATATTGCAAAGCTTTACCTTATCAAGTATGTAAATTATGAAAATCTCTCTAGGGCTTGAAGCAAGCTTCTAAGCGAGGGAACATTGAAATTTCAAAGTTTATCATTTTGCTTGGTTTTACTCAATCTTGTCATGATCATTCTCTTTCTATCCATTTAGCTGACATGCTACAAACAGGTTTTGGTGCAATTTTTATTGATTATATCAAACGTAAGCTTGATGTTGAAGGCATATTTGGTCTTGAATTGTGTTGTAGTGATCAATGCATACTTGTCAATCAAAACAAATTTATACTAGATGTTTTAAGTGATGCTGGTTTCACAAGTGCTAAATCTTTTCTATTTCTTCTACCCCAACGTACTGTTCATAATCAAGATTCTAGTGATTTACTTTCTAACCCTTCCTTATATCTTCAATTGGTTGATAGGTTACTCTATCTTACCTTGACACGACCAAATATTTCTTATGCAATTCATCGCCTCAGTTAGTATCTTTCTAAACCAAGAACAACACATTTGCAAGTTATTTTCCACCTCCTTCATATTTGAAGGGTACTTTTGCATTTTGGTTGTTTTATCCTTCGCCAAATACTTTAGATCTAGTCGGTGTTTTCAATTCCAATTAGGGTTCTAGCTTTGTTGACCAAAAATTTGTTTATGGGTGTTGTGTTTTCTTTGGCAAAGCATTGATTTCCTGGAAATCTTTAGAAAAAACAAAACCAACAATTTCAACATCAACCACAGAAGTTAAGTATCGAGCTTTGGCTATAGCTACAAAAGAACTACTGTGGTTGTCTTATACTTTGCTTGATTTTCATATTCTCTCACACTTCCAGTGAGTCTACATTGTGATAATAAGTCTACTTTAATGATTACTCAAAATCCATATTTACATGGTCAAACAAAGCACATAGATATAGATGTGCATTTTGTTCATGATCATATAAGTTCCAACTATCTTCAGCCAATGTACGTTTCCACTACTTCTCAAATTGCTACTATCTCTTCAAAGTTTTTGGGTGCTACTCATCTTCATGATTTGTGTGCCAAGTGGGGCTTGCGGGAAGCTCCAACTCGGAGTGGGGTGGGTTGGGTGTGTGTTGGGGGATTGAAGTTATATGTATTTATATTTGTGAGTTTGTTGTCCATGTGTCATGCGAGAATTGGGTAGGAAGTTGTACATTAGTAGTATAAACAAGACTTATAACTACTTTTAATAGATTGAAGAAGAGAATAATAGAATATTCATTTGAGCTTCACTATCCTTCTCATAAATGTATGAGAACCAAATGTCCCCTTAAGGTATATTAATTATCACGTAAATTATTTCTAGCGAGAAGAGTTGTTTAAATAGGTTTAGGCTTATTTTACGACTAGTTAATTAAGCGGAATATCCGTAACTTTTTTAAGTATTCCTCGGTGATAAATGAGCACAACGCCAAAATGGAGGAAAAAGAAGCAGCAACTAGACATCTGTCGTGGATGGGGGAAATGGGTAAAGCATTCATTGACGTACAAACCTTGGTTACACTGACAATAAATAATTCAGCAGGGAAGAAAAAGGTGAGATAAAATAATATTCGTGTCAACTTTATTATTTTTTTTGGGCCAGAAACAGTACAAATACTAGGACCACTGAGGGAAAGTGGGCTAAGTTGGTGTGTGTAGCCAATCCGGTAATTAATACGGCAAATTGAATTATTTATGAGGACATACAATAGTTTTAAATTAATAATCCATTTGCTGATGCCAAAAGACAATGTACACCCATTTGCATGCAATATCATATGATAAGATTGTAGCCTAATAATATAAAGTCTTATCTCCTTATGGAATACAACAGATTTGATCCTTTTATATCTTAGTAGTTGCAATATGTATAAAGATAATAATAATTGAGGTCCCTTTGCTTATTCAACGCAATGCACTGGACTGAATATTGACAAGCATATTAATGGCCGCAACCATAAATTAAGGTGAAAAAAAAATGACAGTAGATAAATTCTATAAATTATATCTTGTTTGTCGACTCAGTTCTAATTTTTGAAATCAGATACTGATAATAAATTAACTTCTTGAGTGTTATGTCAATCATTTAAATAATTTTGGATAGCTAGAATAGATTTAGCAGTTGAATTGCATTGAAGATTATTTCTCGTAGTACTTATTCTTTTTAGGGCCCTTAGAAAGTTGATTACCAAATCAACTAATGAGCAATATATTTATATATATATATTTTTTTTTTTTTAAATTTTTCCCAATATGCAAGATCAACATAAAATAGAATTACAATTTCGACTACCATTCTCCTTTCCATGCTTAAATTCTTTTTATAGCCAGAATTGTGATTTTGATTTTAAGGGGAATTTAATTTTTTAAGGGGTTGGAATTGGTTCTACTCTACCTTGTCACTAGAGTATTATAAAAGTATACTTTTAGTACTTATATATATATATATATGTATATATATCTACAATTTTTTTGGCTAATATATATATCTACATAAAGTAAGTTTTTCTTTCCTCAACAAATATCACAATTGTATATGAACTGAATCAAACATTTCATGATGGTTTCCAAATACATGAATAGGTTGTGGTACCATTCCCATTTTTTTGTTTGATTCATCGTTTAAATATCGTTTTTGTATTTTATTTTTGTCATTTTTAAATACACTGTTTATGAAAAACAAATACAAACAAAAAACATTATTTTTATATAAAAAAACCAAATATATAAATACAAATACAAATCAAATAGATATAAGATACTAAAGAAAATACGACAATTCAAACAAACTCTAAAAAGTTTCTTTGATTCATCGTTTTCGAATCATTTTAACATCTAATTTTTATTGTTTTTAAATAAATTGTTTGAAAAAAATAAATATAAATAAAAAGTAATTACTTTTACTTATAAATGAATAAAAAAAAATAAGATACATATAAAATACTAACATAGATAAAAAAAAAAAAAAATTCAAACACTCCCTCACTCCCCTTTGTGTGCATGCACAAGCGCAACTCACGAGGGATGAGGACCGCTTCTAAAGTGCTGTTTGCCCATGTATTCTGCTAATAGGTCATGAACATATTAATTATAGCTTCACAAAAATTTGTGCTTGTCGATACTTTTGGATGGTTTAGGTTTAGATGACAGTAGACCAAATTCTCAGGAAATTTTATTTTAAGTTATTCGCAAAGTCATCTTTATAATTCCTATATGAATTATTTTATTAGGTGAATGAAAGGGCAAAAGAAAAAAAAAAAAAAAAAAAGGACATTTCTAAATCATTGCATGTCCCTCAAACGTATAGCTTTTGAATAGCTAGGTTCATAGACCTCACACGAGTTGTTGAATTTTCGCAACATTCATGACATTTATATATTTGCTCTCTTCCTTTTCTTGTGTGGTGAATAAATTACAATGATGGTACAAAAAGAAAAGAAAGTACTATTGCAGGAATAATTCTTTCTTTCTCTTTTCGTCTTACTTTTCTATCTTGGAGAAAGTACTTGTAAAAAACCTCTCTGATTCCGACTATTGCTACCGCTTGATTTTCAAGTTTTCAACAATTAATGACTCAGTAATTCATTATTTTTAGGTTGAAATAGGTTTCCGTATCCAAGTGAATAGCTATAAATACCAGCAAAAACTTTTATTTGAGTAAGTTTTGAAAATTTATCCACCATCATCACCATTTTTTGGAATAAATTGTTGGTACTTACACCCACTCATTTAGACACCATTGAATTCCAAATTATAATACCCTTGAAAATTATTAAAATTACAATAAGATGCTTATAATTTTTTATACCGTCCGTTATGGTGTTGGAAAATATCTCATCTAATATTGTGTCATACCAAGTTTTTTATTCCCTTTATATATATATATATATATATATATATGTATAAATACTCTTGTGATTAAATTTCTCAAGTCAATCTATCATTTGATTAATGTAATTTTTTTAATGTAGCAGAATACATTTCAACAGTCTACATATATGTAAAAATAAGTGATAAATCAACCTTGAAAAATAAGTGCAATTTGTATTAATATATAAATGATTATATGATATTGTCATGCAAAAATAAAAAATTGTAGAATAAACAATTCCGGAACTTGCAATTCACCCTCAAGCTTTGACATTGCTATAATATATATCTCCTAAACTTTGACATGCTATAAATAATTTATATTGATAATTTGGTAACACAATGATTTTTAATTAGTTAAAAAATACTCTTAAGTCAAAGTTTAGAGAGATTAAAAATAGAGGTCAATAAAATTGAGAGAAAATTTCTACTCTAGCTATTATGGTCAATTATTTACAATTTCATATGTTTATTGCCAATTGATTAAAAATTATGTATTATTGATGGTATTTGAAAGTTTATGAATATATTTAGATGTTCCTCATGTTTTTGAGACTTGTTTGTATTTTTTGCTTATGATTTTTATAGTTTTAGCTTTTGCTTTAATATAATTTACCCAACTTTTTTTCATTCATTCAATTCTTCCACGCGGTTTTTCTTCTTAGTTGTTCACCATATGCACAACAAGTGTCATATTGCATGACCCTATTTGCTGAAAATGTATAAATATTTAGGATCTGAAATTATGTAACCTTAGTCAATTAAAATGCGCTACCCAACTGAGAAAACCTATTTTACTACAGATATTCATTTCTGGAGTCAAACTGGAATAGGGTTTCACATCAATTATTATAAAACTGTTCACATTATATATATACACACACACACACACACACACAAACACACAACCATTATATGAGGAAAGTAAAAGAGCAAAGAGGGGGAAACGAACTAGTCTTATCTTGTGGTTAAAAACCAAGTATATCCTAAAAGGCTGCAAGGGCATGAAATAGATGTTCATATATGCATGCATCAATAATATGGGGGAGGGGCAGCAGCTTTCTTTTGCAGCCTTACTAGTCAGAAATCTGTTAGGCATTAAAACTTTACTACCATTCCCATCTTAGAAGCCCCCTACAACCAGAGGATCCGTACCAAATATACATACACACATATCTCTATATATATTTTACATAAAGTCATTAAAGGAAAAAAAAAAAAAAAAAAAGAAAAAACCTAACAACCCATTTACTTATGTAGTGCAATTGGACATTTTCTATGTTCAAAATCTTTATTCTTCTATGCTGTTATCTACAAGATGTTACATTACAAACAAAAGTACAATTTTAAAAATGATAATGAAATCCCAATTGATAGCCGTCATCAATTACAAGCTCGTGCTCTTTCAAAACAGCTGGACTATTAGGCCTTATCTTAAAAGCAACCATATAGAATGCATCTACTGTCAATAACAAATGTATAATGTACAGCTTTTGTAAATAATGATTTTTATATATAGCGATTTCGTCTCCCTATTTAAATTTTTTTATTAATTAATTACATGGAGTTATATATATATATATACATATAATTACCTGGAAAAACTTTAATCTTACATTTCTGTATAATCATTAAACATTAAAAAATATTATTCATAAATTATATTAATTGCCGTCAGGATGATGAAAGGGACAGGTTCACATGAGCCCAACCAGATAATACTTGAGGTCCCTACTTATAATCTCTTTCTCTTCTCTAACTCTCTCTCCTCTCTTCTCTAGCCTCTCTCCCTCTCTCTCTCTCTCACACAAAAATAAAAAGAAGGAAAAAAAAAAAAAAAAAAACAAAAGAGAGAGAGAGAGAATTTTAATCAACAAAGGAGGAAGGGAAATTTACCCAACTGGAGAACCTTCCAGGGAGGCACACATTAGAAGAAAATCACAGCCATATGATTCTTTTTTTTTTTTTTTTTTTTTCCCTCCTCCTTATTTTGCTCCTTGGGTTGTCTCTTCTCCTTCATCTAAACCATCTAGTTTACACTACTCTACTTTCAAGGGTCAAACACCAAACCACAACAATGGCAACAGTAACCATATACTAGGTTTGTCATGACTTCCCATAACATGTGTGCTTAGATTCTTGTTCCGGGTCAACATTTTCAGGACTTAATTACATTTTCTGATATCTCAATTACTTAAAAATCTTGATTTTTCCTCTAGGTCGTTTTGTTCCCAAAAAACCCCTCCACAAACCCACTTGCTCATACCATTTCTTTCTTTCTTTTTTTTTTTTTGGTTTTAACGTTTTTATTTTTATTTTTTTCAGTTCGGTTGTTTGGTTGCATAGACCAAATAATTCTCTAGATCTTGAGACTCAAGGCGGGCTGCTAGAACTCTGGTGCATACTAGAATTGGAGGTTACAAGATATGGATTTGATTCGTCGTAGAGAAGCATATGATGAAGAAGACAAGATCGATGTCAAAGGTAAGAAACCATAAGTATATACGCCTAGTACTAAAAATGGTTGTCTAATTCTTCACATTTCTGTTATCTTTAAAACGCAAATTCTCATAATTCTACAACCCTCCTACACATATGTATCATTTGGCCAAATGGAAAAATCAGAAATTTACAGGAACCACACCGGGTTTAATTGGTTGGGCAACAACGAATTGGAGCATGAAGACAAAGATCATGCCCAAAAGCTAGACCCTATGGAACTATCGCAACCCAATAATGAGAATGAGTCCTCATCCTCAAGACAAGAAATTTCGAGCAATACAGCAACAACTGCCACAGCTAGTACCACAGGTACTACAATTGAGAGAGAGCACATGTTCGATAAGGTCGTAACTCCAAGCGATGTCGGCAAACTCAACCGTTTGGTCATACCTAAACAGCACGCCGAGAAGTACTTCCCACTGGATTCATCTACAAACGAGAAAGGGCTGCTGCTCAATTTCGAGGACCGGAACGGCAAGCCGTGGCGATTTCGGTATTCTTATTGGAACAGCAGCCAAAGCTATGTCATGACTAAGGGTTGGAGCAGATTTGTTAAAGAAAAGAAGCTGGATGCGGGTGATATAGTCTCGTTCCAGCGCGGTGTCGGTGAGGCCGGTAAGGACCGCCTTTTCATCGACTGGAGGCGGAGGCCAGATGCACCCGAAATCGGGCACTTAATTAGTTCTGGAGGTTTCCCATCATTGCCTTATCATCAACACCACCAATTCTCATTCCACCGGTCGGTCCCATGGACTCCATTGCCATCACGGCCAGGCCCAGCTACGGCAGCAGCTTCCCCTAGGGATCACTTGTCTAATGTTCATGTCAGTTCGTATAGGAACAATTATGGTCATGGTCATGGTTATGGTTATGGTTATGGTCATGGTTTTAATTATGGTTATGGTAACATTAGTAATGGTAAAATAATAACAATGTTGGCAATTTTGTGGTAAACCCTTGTGGTGGTACCAGTGGGGGCTCAGTTATTTACTTTAGACCATCTAATAGTGTAGCCCCACAACATGTGATGCAAATGCAACGTGGAGGTGACGGTAGCAGTGCGGTGATTGAGCAGCCCCCCGTGGTGTTCGAATCCGTCCCGGTTGTACAGGGAAAAGCAGCCGCCAAGAGGTTAAGGCTTTTTGGGGTAAACATGGAGTGTCCGATTCAAGATCAAAGCGATGAAGAATGCGAGATATTGTCCTCAACATCGATATCACATGCACATCATGTTCAGGCACAGCATCTCCATCCATTTGTTACCTCTCCATCTTTGCCGTCGCCAACTTCGACGACATCGTCACATTCACATCCTCAGCAAATTAGGCTTTATAATGGCACACCGTTGGCCATGGAGTATTAACCAAAGGGAAAGCTTCATCATCATCCATGTCACTGGACTTGGACATTTAAATGAATTAGTGTGTCCTGGAGGAAGGTGTCATCAATTCATCGGTTTTATTATGGGTATGAGCTTTTGTTCCCGTAAGTCATCGCTCCTTCAATGTCACTAAGCAAGATTGTGATTAGGCAACGAAATGTACAATCTGAACACAGGTGATGATGAATTGTGAATGTGTCATTACTGTTTTGGCATTTTTGGGGCATACTAAAAAGGTGCATTATTGAAAGGAAAAAGAAAAAGAAAACTGGGGTTTGTGAAGTAAAGAAAGAGGAGAAGAAAAAAAAAAAAATCAGAAATCAAACCATAGAGTGATAGAAGAAGAATCGGAAGTTCAATGACGAGCACTGCCTTTTCAACTCAAATCAGTTTCTTCAGCTTATTATTGCAATTACCATCGTCCTTTTGTCTATTGTACAAAAATCTTTACATAATTAATCAATTTTATAGTTTAATTAACAAAAGTTCTTTTTTTTTTTTTTTTCACTTTGGACACTTGAATATACATATATTTAGTTTTCAATTGGTCTTTATTATTCCCATCGCCCTTCTCTGGTGCTCCGATATTTGAAGAAGAACTGAAAGACAAGGGGAAAAGAGAGAGAGAGAGAGAAGGAACCATTTTATTTCTTGATTCCTAAGTTCATGGGCAATGTCCTATGATCATCAGATCGGGAAGATGCTAATTGAAGCCTGTCCGTAATCAACACCTATTATTCTGTTTCTCTTTCCCTTTCTGTTTTGTAGTTTAGTAAGATTAGGTTTTGTGCTGTTGTCGCTGCTTCCCTGGGCAGGCCTGCATCAAGCTCAGAGTAAAAAGCAGCAGCCCCCTATGAAAGAAGGAAAAAAAGGTACGATTTCTCACTTAAATCTCCAGCTGCTAAACCTAGCTCAACTGTCATATATTTATGCTACATAGGACATTGTACATTGCTTTTGCTTCCTACTTCGACAGTTAGTGTTTGTGTTGTATCATAAATTAAAATGTCATGATGCTTATTATTATTATTATTATTTTTTAAATTTCATACTCGAGACTTCAATTTTGCCAATTTGTACTATTAACTATCTAAAATATGAAAATATTAATTGTATAAATTAAAAAAATTCAAGTAATAAATGTGTATTTATCTTTTTTTTTTTTTTTTTCCATCAGCTGTCAATAAATGCTTTAGATTGGGCCCAAAAAAAAAAAAATGCTTTAGTTTTGCTTCTGTTTCTTAGGACGTGCTATTAAGATAAATGCAGGTCATTTAGCACGAAAAGCGATAGTTTATATATAATTAAAAGCACCCAAATTCTGGAATTTTTTTTTTTTTTTTTTATAAAAGAGCCCTATTAAGTTTTCTTTGTACGAAGAAATTTTTTTTTTTTTTTTTGTCATTATAGGATGAGAAATCGAACATGAAACCTCTACTTTAAGAGATCACTAAAAATGTCATTAGGCTATATCATCATTGTCTTATAGAGAAGTTTAAAGATTGCAGGTTATACCATTCTATACTCACTTCTCAAGGTCATCCATTTCAAAATTTTGAATTCTCATTTGGAGAAATCAGGTTTGTTTTCTTGAACTCCACGGATAAGTCCTTGAACGAGGCATTTTCTTCATGTCACCGTGATTGATCGGATTTTCTGATACTTCTCATTTTTCCTTTGGGGTCTTCTTCGTAAGGATTGTACTTTTTTTCTTTAGCCCCTTCATTTCAAACTTTTCTATGTTTAATATATATATTTATTTGGGATCTAATGCTTGAAATAGTGTCAAATCAATATTAATTTCAAACCTTATGTTCGTATAAACTGCCTTCCTTTTTTTCCTTTTTTCTTTGTAATATATGTGGGGAATATAGTAATTGAAGAATCAAAATTAAGAAGTGAAATATCAAGTATTTCAAATTAAAAGATTTGAAAGTTACGTAGTTTATTTATTAGAAAATAGATGAAGCTAGCTCTTATGTGGATTTATTTTCTAATCCAATAAATTAAAGGATATATGAATTAAGCTTTATAGAGATTCATCAGGTATTTAATATTTGAAGAAGGTCCGTGTATATTTATAAATTTTATCTTTTTATTATCTTATTTTAATAAAGGCACGACTTAAAAAAAAATCAAGGAAAAACTGGAAAAAAGAAAAAAAAAAAACCAAAGAAGATTTGTAATTTGATAATAAAAATGTCTTCCTTTTAATAAGGCCCGAATTTTGAAAATTAAAGGGAAAAAGAAGCTACAAAGGCTCTAATGCCACATCTGGTTGACAAAGTAAAATAAGGTAAGAATAAAAATGCAATACATAAGATATAGACATCAGGGAAGTCATTAATATTTTTTGTTTTGTTGCTTTTGAAATTATAACAATAATAGATTATAAATATATAGATTATAGATGTACTTGAAATACTAACAATCCTCAGCCCTGAACCATATTCCATAGGGCTAAATTCTCATATTAGAATGTGTATCGAAATATGTAAGCAAAAAAAATCATGAAACCTTTGACCCCATGAACTTAAAAGAACTGCATATCCTCATTTGGTAATAATAGAAATTTCATTGGCTGTGGATCAATTTAAGGATGTTTGGTCGATTTTGAAAAGGCGTAATAATATATGCATTCTACCCTTATAAATTTATATTCTTAAAGTTGGTAGGTGGAGTATGATTGTTCTACAGAATTATTACTATTATTATTGTGAAGTAATGAATTGCAATTCTTTCAAAGAATCAAAAGAGCGGTTGTATCCGTCTTCTCTCCAACATATTGTTATATTTAACCATAAAACTTTAGTTCTAGAGTCAAGGAATAAACAAAGTAAATGCTGATGCCAATGTAAATGTGGCTAGACAAAGTAATGATTGTTCTGGCAAAATAGTTATTCCATTATACCCTTTACAAATTTTATGGAAGGAGTAGATATTCCATTATACCTTTCACAAATTTTATGAAATATATATGCTTTAAGAAATTGGAAGGGTTTTAGAGTAACATTTTTGTATCCCATCTGCCGTCTGCGCATATAACTTACACCAGATTTTGGTTACAAAACAAAAATAATGATGATAACAATCAGATAAAGACAACCAACATTGTAAGCAGATTTATCTTAATAGCTGAAACTTCTATATAGATTTTCCTTACGTAAATGGGTTATTCTCAGTTACGAAGTTACCTTAGTAGTTGATTGATCTTTCTTTCTGTCTGAGTACATATCATACAATCCATTATATAACAAGAAGTTGTCTTTAGTAGTTGATTGATTTTTCATTCTAACTGCCTTAGGCGTTCATTTTCGGAGGCTAGTAGAAGGTCAATTTTCAAATTGTAAAACTTTAGCTGAATTTTTATTATGTTAATTAATGGCATGTAGAGAAAAAGCTGTATTTTAATGTGTCGATTGACATGAAAACAGCTTTGTTGATTATTAGTTTCGGTGTGATTTTGGATAGAGACATTAGACCTCCTTAAAATCATCAAGTCTTTCCGCTAAACAAACGTTTTCGAAAGATAAAATAATAATGAGCCTACGTTTTCTTGTAGTATATAAATAGTTCAATTTTCATGATACTCTTCTGATGTATACTTGTTATTAAAAAATACCTTATAACAAAAGATGTGTACTAATAATTTCTGAGGAACCTTTTTTTATTGTCAAATGTATGATTATAATTAATGCACCAAAACCGTAAATTTCCTTATTAGGTATAGCTGCTGACAAGGGTCCGAGTACTCACTAATAAAAATCAAAAGAAAAAAAAAAAAAACCGCCATATAAACGTTGTCCATGATCTAATTAGCGGCAAGACTTCCCCTAGGGTTGCTTCTATTATATGTCTTAATTAGGGGCACGTATTTCAAACTTTGTTGGAAAAATTAGGTAACTTGGTGCAATTAAGATGTGTATTGACCTTTGTACGAAAGAGTGTAGGGTCTATTATTGGTTACAAAAGTATGCATACTTGCATTTTCGATAATGGGCTTGCTTAATTAGGGCAAATATGTATTTCATTGAAGTAGCTAAAACTTTCTCAGTTGTGTTTTTCTGAGCACCGTTAGTGGTACTTTCCAGCCTATGATTTTCTAAGTAAAATTTTTCTAGCGTACCGAAATGGATAATACTTTGATAAGTTTTGACTCGTTACAATTAGACATATATAGTCCCATTTATAAAGCAATATGTTTTTTTTTTTTTTTTTTTTTGTTATGCCTATATAAGGCATCAGTCGTATAGGGAAGAGATCATCGAGTCCTAAAGCAAGAGGGAGCATATGAGTGAGACAGCTCGTTCACTTCGCTGAATGAATAAGGCTGTAATGGAGTTTCCATTACGGAGAAATAGAATAGAGTTGTAATATGACTTTTCTTTGTTAATTTTTTATTTAAATGATCGTATTTTGAAAAAAATACAATTTTAGCATTGAATTGATATTTATGTGTTTGGATAAAGAATGGCTATTCAATGTTTTATGTAATAGAGATTCGTTGTGGAATCGATATTCAGTGAACTAAACGCTGTAATAGCTATTCGTAAGGAATATGGTTGTAATGAAATTGCAATTAAAGCGAAGTGGACGAGCAGATTATTTAAGTAGAATGAAAAGAAAGGTTAAACCAAATACTTCTCAAGGACTGAACAGCTTAGAAGTAATGATAAAATTTTTAATAGAAAAGCTAATAAGAAGTAGGAAAAGAATTCATAAATATCCACTGGTTTCTGGCGAAAGAAAGGTTTGTTCAAAGAATAAAACCCATCTTCAGTTTTCTTTTGAGTATGAACTGAAACGTACAGCATGGTCTTCATGTCATTATACACTTGTCGTTCGAGTTAAAAGGAAATGTGTGAAGGATCAGTAAACAAGATTTATTCCAGACACACACACACACACACAAATATGCATATATACACGATGCGATATCGGTTAGTTTTAACTTTTTAAATCTCAATAAATAATGCTATATACTACAGAAATTTTTTTAAAACAAAAAATAAATTTAAAAAATGGATTTAACATAAAAGATTATATATTATTTGTGTTGAAATTATAAATTTTCAAAGTTCTAGATTACTAGTTCTCGCTTTCTTTAAAAAAAAAAAAATTACTATTTGATATGTATAAATATATAGGTCTATATTTGGGCTAATCCATAGAGGTCACTAAATAATATAGTCAGAAGTTCCTTTTTTTGTGAATTTGTTTTTATCTATATACAGGGGGCATTTCGGATATTGGCGTAAGATATTGAATTACAGCAGTCTGGGACCATTAGTGGTGATTGGTCTTATCATCTGTCCAATTTTCTTCAGCTTAAATATTCACATGGCTAGGAAGGTGTGACATGGTATGGTATGTGCAATGTACTTGAACATTTATATCATATATACCTTATCATATACAGATACAATGTTGTACGACATCAGTAGGCAAAGATTTTTTTTTTTTTTTTTTTTAATGTCAAATTCACTATATATATGATTGGATTTTCTTTAGTATATATGTAACACTGACACATCAATTACATTTTACAAGTAGATTGTTGTAGTTATTTAGTTGTATATGACTTGGCAAATAGGCTGATTTTTTTTTTTTTTTTTCCATTTTTCCTCTCTTCTTTCCCATTCATTATTTCCTGCTAGATAATCTTCCAGAAAGATGTGTTATAGTGGTAAGATGGTGTCAATGACATTTAGGTTCATGTTCGTTCAATCAAATAACAGTAATGGAGCCCTGGCCACACGAGTTGTGTTAAGAAGAGCTTTTCTTTTCTTTTCTTTTTTTATAGGACTTAGATTTTATTTATTATATCGTACAAACGTTAAGAGTTTATTATTTGAACTTTATCCAAATGCATAACTAGCTATCTAAATTTTTAAATTTTAAATTTATTATCTAATAAAAAATGTCCATACACTTATGCTACCTCAACTAACATCATGACTTAAATAAATAATTTAACCACATATGTGATTAGGAGCCTAATAAATATTTTAAGTCCAAATAAGCATCCGCAATCATTCTCAACAATTACAGATAAATAAATAAACATGTCGGATAAGACAATAGCCCTATATAAAGTGAAAACCATAAGCAACCAATCAAAACAAAGTCAGAAGTGAGATGGCCATTGAAGGGAGATTAAAAAAAAAAACCCAATATATGAGAAGTCTTAGTAGCCTATTTATTTAGAGGTAATAAAACAAGGATAGAATAACTATTTTAAAAATACACTATATTTTTTTTATCTGTAAAATAGAGCAGAAGTATTTATTTAATTTTTCAATTTCATATGAAGAACGAATAACTAAAAGAGTTTTATAAAATAACTCAACCGCTTAATAGGTAATTTCTATTCCCTATGCATATGTAGGATACTTTAACTATAGAAAAGATGTGTGTCCATTTATTCGGTTGGGTTATTTTATCCCCAACTCTTCGTTTGTTGTTTTTCTTGAATTGATCATTATAGTCGATATAATTTCATTCTAGTGATCTTTACCATAGGAAAAGAAAATACATGTAAGGCAAAATTTGGTTTTCTAAAATTTGACATGAGCACCATATATAAAACTCCGCAATATATCCCTACACATCTTTAAAACATACAATATTCAAATCTTACTTAAAACATTCCACAAATTGTCTGTGAAATGATGTTTATATATACACAAACACACATCATCGTTTAAATCAATACTTGTCTATAAATTAGAACACGTGTAAAATGTTTATCTTACAAGCTGGCTGGGAATCTAAATATTTATATTATCCAAAAGTTCTCTTGAAAAATAACAAAACAGCTAGAGGTCACTTATAAAACTAGGTCCATCTAGCAATAGTAAATCGTAATTCCCTCCACTAGTTCAAAGTCATAACCTAGACCATTGTTGCCCTTAAACATATATAAATTACCTACTCTTTAGAAAACATCTTCACACACTATATTGGTAATTTTATTGAAACTATAAACCAATCGAAAAAAGCATAAAGAAAATAGTGAAAATGAAAATGAATGGAATATTTATTTTATATTTGATAATTTACAAAAAAAATGAAAAGAAAAGAAAATAAATGAAGTTAATAATTAATAAAAATATCCCTTTAATCTGCTTTTACTTCTTACTTCCGAAGATAAAATAGGAATTTTAAGTTTTCGTTCACCTTTTCATCCCATTTCTACCCCATTTTGGAAAGAAAATGAGAAAGTTTCAAAGCAGAAATATTTCCATCATTTTTCTTCTGTTTCTTAGCTTTCCTCGTACCCAAATATTGATTTTTCCATCCACTTCCATCGTTTTGCTTCCCTTCACCCAGCTTTCGGTCCACCCAAACACAGCATAAGTAAACAAAACATATAAATGATGCATAAACAAATCTTTGAATGACTAGGCTACTTTTGTAGGTGTGTCAAGGGTACGGGTCAACAGTCTGGATGCTGATATGAGTTTCCTCCAGTGCTCTTCGGGGCTATCTTGATTTCTTGTCTCGCACAATGATTCCCTTTGTAAGGATATAACGAAAGCATGTTGCAAGGATCCTTTAGTGACATCTAAATGCCATTTTAACTCTTCTGCGAGAATAAGAAATCGAGCTAGCAACACAAATCAACGTTGAAAGATAATAATACAAGCAAGGGAGAAAATAATAATAATAATAATTTAATGACATCTATTTTGATAATAATAATAAGGATTATATATTCATAAAGTGGAGTTTTTTAAAGCTTGTTCTGCCCTCTCTTTATTCCTAAGGCGGAAGGTTTATGGATTTCATATTACATTTCTTTAATGACACATCTGGTATGCAGGAATAGACAAGAATGGAATTGCGATTCTAGTTTTCATTCATTTTTCCAATGTTTGGAAGCGTTTTTAGAAGTCAGAATCAACGATTTCGGCTTTGAAGGGGAGTTCGATTCCTCTTTTGAGAAAACGGAATCGCAATTCCAGTCCACTCTTATTAATTATATGAGTGTAATTACTTTTTTATCCTATCATGTATTAATATTTTTCATTTATTACTAAATGCATTCCCGACAATTACACTTTTAGCCATTTCATTCTATGTAATATCCCAAACATAGGAATGAATTTGTCATTCCCAAAATGTTAGAAATAATACGCAATGAATACTTAAGAGAGGGGGAGGGGAATTAAGTATTACAAATTTTTCGGTTTTATCAAACCAGATTAATTAACTAAGATAATACAAGAGTTAACTTAAACAAACAAATGCAGTGGAATAAACTAATTAAAACTAATTAACAAAAAAAGCAGAGATAAACAAGCAAAGAGAGAGAGAAAGAGAAGCAACACAAGGATTTAATGTGGAGTTCGGCCTACTGCCTACTCTCCACGGTGCAAATGCCTCAAAAAGGATTTTTATCAATATATTGATTATTCCAAAATCAATACACCTTTTAGACGAGGAATTACAACAAACCCTATCACAATAGGGCTTTTACAATTGCCTTTCACAAATGCTTACACTTGATAAATCAAGTGTTGTGCTAGTAACACATAACTAGAGTTCTCTTTGCCTTCCACGAAGGACTTCCCGCCTAATCGCAATTAAGACGATGCTGGTAACTCCAGACCATACTTCAAATGCCTCCCACTGAGGATTACCTTCCACGAAAGACTTCTCGCCTAATTGCAATTAGGATGATGCTGATAACTCTAGACCAGACTTTAAATGCCTCCCACTGAGGACTTCTCTTTGCCTTTATGAGGACTTCACTTTGCTTCCACTGAGGACTTTTCTCAAATAGCTCTTATATGAGCAGATTTACAAATTGAAAAGCTCTTAAGAAAATATACAAATTTCCTTCACAAAGAAACGATCCTACTTGAACAGATTTACAACAAAAAATACTTTAGGAATTTTACAAATTCCTTTTACAAACTGAGCTCTTTGAACAAGCAGATAATCAACTTTTGTAAATCTTAAACAGTGATAAAAATCTCTCATTTAGAGTGTATTAGCAAATTTCGAAACAGAGCACTAATTGTTCTCTTAAAAAAATTACAAATTAACGAGAATGAGAATAAAAACACAAGTAAAAAAAATTTTACAGAACGTTGTTTTCGTTTTTACTGTGCATTCAAAAATTCTAGTATATTTTATTTTCTTTCTAAGAGAAGAGAAAAATTCTATTTATTGCTGTTGATAAGAACTTTGCTCGTTATCAAAAAGTTTCTGACAACCCATACTTGTGTTTAATGTACTTAAAGATTTAAAAATGTGTAAAAGTTCAAAAGCATTGAAAAAACATTAAATGTGCTTGACACATGCATTAAATGCATTCCAATAGCTCTTTTTTTTTTCCCTTTTACTTATATTATTATATTATTAAATAATACATAATTAAAAAAAAAACTTTTACTGTCATGCTTAAGAACAGATCGAGCCAAAAAATAATTTTATTCATATTTTATTTTTTATAAAAAAATATCGAGGGCAAACTTTTTGAAGTCCAGTGCAAACTTTCTAAAGTCAAGGTTTTAGATCGAGGCTTAAATTTCAGTACTTGACTTTATAAATTTTGCCCAAAACTCTAGTCCTTGACTTTACGATTTTGCTAAAAACTCAAACTCTTGACTTCATAGTTTTACCCAAATCTTCAACACTTGACTTTATAAGTTTTTCCCAAAACTTAATCTTTTGTCTTTATCTGATGAATAGTGCCTCCACCTTTCTTCTACTAGGCTCGATAGTTTTGTCTTGACTTTTCTTCAACTTTTTGTTCTGTTAAAATTTAAACAACAGTAGAACAAATACAAAGCATATATATATATATATATATAAATATTTTAAGTATTTAAATAATTAAGGATATTTAAATAATTAATTGTATATTGATTATTCTCATCAAGATCATTTGTGAACATAAAAGTTCAACACCAAACTTATTCCATTCTAATCCAATCCATTCCATTCCAAATCATTCATGCGTACCAAACGTGACATAAGACTTCGATGACTTGACGATACTTAAGTACTTATCATATCAATAACAAGTTCACTAAACACCACACATTATTTAGTATCATTCAATCCCACAAAAAAAAAGGGATTAATTGTTATTAATTGCCATCATTTTCATCAAAATCAAATAGGTCAAAATTGATGTTGTTGATATTTTTTACTCACGGATATTCTAGATAATAGATTAGTTAGGTACCTAACATTAGTACGAACATTTTTATCCAAGATGTCTGCATGATTATTTGATTCTAACAATGAGCTATTGATGCTCAAATGATTATAGGTTGTGTAGATGCAAGTTTCTTCCATGGGGTAGTTGCACATATATCACATGAGTCTTGCGCCTGGCACGTGATTTCGAAATGCTATTGAGGAAATGACATTTGATTATGAGATGGCTTGGAGAAATGACAAGGGAAGAGGAACGAACAGTTTCAATGTCTCGAATGCACAAGTGATAGGTAAAGGAGCTTGAGTAAACCTCGCGTGTCAACCTTATAGTTTTTTAACAAGTAGGGTGAAAATCACTTGAGTTGCCTTACTTGATCTTTCTTAATGGATCCTCCTCTATAAATTATTGTTTGTTTTCTCTTTGTCAAAAGTTAGAAATGAGAAAGAGTGACTAAGTATTTATAGGCACTTGGCATGGATGACGACTGTCATATCACCTTAGTGGTTGACGGATGAGATGGATTAAGCTTAATTCATGGTTATCTTGAATAAGCTTCCTATGGGTTAAAATCAATAGTCATCTTCT
Organism: Combretum micranthum; assembly: GCA_024138025.1. Classification (NCBI taxonomy): domain Eukaryota; kingdom Viridiplantae; phylum Streptophyta; class Magnoliopsida; order Myrtales; family Combretaceae; genus Combretum; species Combretum micranthum. Next base: position 24,523 of record JAMXBD010001723.1, on the reverse strand, counting down.
ATGTGTATGAACTTACCTGAGAAAGGTTGGATGCGGCGAACTAGTCCAACAATCTATGTTTCGAACCCACTAAGACAAATCTTCCCAAATCATCCCAATGAAGGAACCAGACTCGCTAGACCCCATCACTCAACCCTCGAGTCAAGTCCAAATAAATAATAATAATTTAAAGCCCATTATAGGTTGTTGCTTTTGTCCATATTCATCCTTCTATTGGTACTCTAAACAGGAAAAAAAAACGATAATCATCGTACCGTTCGACTCTACTAATTAGCTATCACAACTCAAATGACCATATAGGTATATTATGGTGTCTCTATACTGTCACAATCTTCACTCAGCAATTCAACAAAATAAAAAGACTTAATATATTTGTTTATCATCTCGTAGAATAGAAAATTGATACTTTTACTTAAATATTTCGTACAAAATATTTTAAACTCTATATGTCAAAAAATATTAAAATATAAAGCTGATTCACAAAAGTAATGGTGAATTTTCTAATAGCTATGACGTTGAACTTTTCTATGATAAAAATGTGCAAGAGTTTTTATGGTCTCCGTTAAGATAATGGGATTAAAAAAAAAAAAAAAAAGCCATTGAGAAAAACTCATAATTTAAGTCAATTAGATATTTGCCCGCTACACCCTCAATTTGATAGGAAAGCTTATTTAGTTACCATAACAACATTATTAAAATCAAACTCTATGTAAACAAATAGAAAGGAAATTAGACACTTTTTTTTTTCTCAAAATATGCAAATAATATTAATTTGTATCATTTATGGTTTTTATTAATGGTAAATATCACAAATGATGCTAAAACTTTGACAACTTATGCAATTAGGTATCTAAACTTTGAAATTGATCAATTTAGTATTTAAAAATACTTTTTTGCATGCTAACAGTACTTTCATTATATTAGTAAAAAATGCTATATAAAATGATAATATTAGTCAATTTAAAAGAGGTAGTATTGGTATCCACGAAAGTTTTTCAAGTACTAGATTAATAAATTTTAAAGTTTAATTATTAATTACATATTTTGTCAAAATTTAGATAATTTTCATGACATGAACCCTTCCTATACCACCGCCAACATATTGATTAGGTGTCTTTTTTTTTTTTTTGGGCCATGATTAGATGTCTTTTAAAAGCTTAATAATTCAGAATAAGTGAAATTGTGTAATTGGTTCGGCCGAAAAAAGGAATTGTGTAAGTGAAATCAGAAGAGAAAAGGAAGAGCTCTGTCATTGATCAAAAGTCAAAAGAGCGTTATGAAAGCATTATTGCACTTGGGCTGTTTAACTTTGCCAGGACAATCCACTGCCCAGCCAACCCCACTATCATATAGATGCAGTCTCAATCCTCGCATACCCTATATGCATGTCTAGCTATATATAATATGCGCAGAGTATGATTTAATGCTTTATTTTATCGTTGAAAATGATTTTCCGTACATTCCGACCTAGGCTGGCAAGTGTAACAGCTGGTTAAGGCTTGAAACTCGTTGGAGGAGGTCTTAAGCGGTGTGTACAGTAAACTTACCACGAGTCTCCCAGTTATATTTACTTGGTTATTGGACTGACAAATCAAGAGTGATGCAAGTAATGTGATGATACTCCCGGCTTTGCGACATAAATAGCGAGTCACACCAACTAGGGTTTTTTCCCTCTTTCTTTTTTTTTTTTTTTTTTTCTGTTTTTCATAATATATATTACAACTTTAGGAAAGGGAGGAATCGTTCTCCTATAAAGAGATCAATGTTCATATTTTGTAACACCAAGTTACCTATATTGATTAATAATCTATTTTGAAGAACTAAATATTTACATAACAATTTGCAAAAGGAATAATGTCATGAATGGTACATGAACTTTAGTAAAATATAGAATTACGGGCTTGAATTTTAAAATTAATCAATTTAGTACTTGAACTTTGAAATCTCGTACATAAAAAACTTTGAAATTGATCAATTTAGTATCTAAAAGAGCTTAACGAAGATACAATTAGTATGCACAAAAAGTTCTTTCGGGTGTTAAATTGATCAATAATAAAGTTTAAATACTAAATTAATAAATTTCAGGGTTCAAGTACTATAATTACATATTTTGTCAATGTTCAGGAACCGTTTATAATATTATTCCTTTGCAAAATTAAATGTAATGATAACATTCAACTTTTTTCAAAGCCTAACATAGGCTCCGACAATACAACTAGTCCAACAACCAAAGTAAATGGAGTATTAAAAGCTGTAATTAAACTATATAAAAAATAGAAAAAATTATTAAAACCATTAAAAAAAAATCACTAAGTTTGTCTGTAATGCTAATTCTATTACGCATTTTGACTCAAGTGTTGTTATGAGGTCACAACACTCCTATCTAGTAACTATAAGACAACAACAGTCAATCCATTATGCATACATCAAATTTGTACTCGCTCCTAACTTCCTCAACATCATTATCGTAGGATTAAGGCGACAAGTTATCATTTAACAACAAGTTGTTAACAAACATGACCTAATTGTTAAAGCTCTTAATAACAAATTGCTTCTCTTTGACCTTGAAATTCACCATTTATATCACAACAAACAAAAACAAAAACTCATACAACCTAGATACATTGAACTCTTTGCACCTAAGTGTTAAAACTATTAGCAAATTGCTTACCATTGACCTTGAAATTCATCGTTTGTATCATAATAAACAAAAACAAAAACTCGTACACCCTAGATACATTGAAAACTTTACATCTTCGAACATGCTTATTCCCTAGTTTAATTTCACATCATTAGTTTCATTAACATCACCCATTTCATCCCTTTCCTAATCATAGTATTGATTGCCACTTTCTCTTAAGTCACATTTGATACAAAAGAATCATTTAGAATGGAATGGGAGAAATGGAACAGCGTGAGTAGCAAATTGATAATTCTATTTGGATACATTATGGAATAGAATTGAGTTAACGTGGTATTTGTCAAAAATATACTCAATAATAAATGTGTAAGAAGACAAAAAAAATGATGTAATCATAATTATTAATGAGGATGGAATGGACTAATGATTTCACCTTCTTAAGGGAAAAATCGAATACCACCTCAAAGGGGAATTGCCAATCCCTAGGAATCGTGATTTCAAATTTTTTAAACACATCCAAACGTAGGAATATGAACAGAATTTGGTATTGTGATTCCATTCTAGGTTCAATTATACGTACCAAATGTGATATAATATCTATCAATTGACTTGATATCAAATGGTAGGATTGCATTAGTGTTATTGACAATGCCTTCATGTGTAGCAATAAGCACTTCTTCTTCATCGTCTAATTTCCTTAAGACCTCATGAAATGTCCATGTTAGATAAACTAGGCCATTCCCCTTGTGAATAGATGAAGCTCAATTATTTTAACGGGCTACCATGGTATTTTTATGTGCTCTTGGCATGTATATTTGCTCAACATATCTCCTTACTAATGATGCATTGTAACTACCAAGAAACCCTTAACATCATCCATATACTCCTTTGATGATAGACGGTAGGTTAAGCACTATGTTTGTCTCAACATCTGTAAGCCCTCGTTTACTAAGCAAACCGAACTCAGTTTCGAAAATTGAAACTGGAAACCGAAACCCTAAAAGAATACCTTAGGACTAGTATGGAACTTAAGAACCCTAAGTTCAGAAATACCGATATCAAAATCCCAGAACAATAAAAATGAGTTAGCTCTAGAATATAGTCCTAAATAATATATTAAAACATAAAAAGATCATATTTCAAAGAGATTCATCTGTTTTGAACCCTATTCTTCCATCCTTACAACCTTACATCATATTCTTTACAATTTATTTATCCAATACATTTTTATTACTTAAATTATTTTATAAAATTTGAATTTGTTTTACACAAAAGAAAACACACATCTCTCTCTCTCTCTCACTCCCTAAAACCAGTGTGACCCCCCCCCCCCCCCCCCCCCCCGGGTGCCATCAAATTGTTTTTTTTTTCTTTTATTTATTCACACAAACCCTAATCCAATTTCCTATATAAACCACTTTATGCCTTTACCTTTTAACTTTCTTTCTTTACAAAATCAAACTTTTGAAAAAGCTTTCGCTCCCCTCTCCTCCCTAGTGTGTCGTGAGAAACACCCCCCCACCACTACCCCCAACCACCACCACCACACGCACACAATTTTTCCTTCAAGCTTTCTTGTTTCTAATACTAAATAGGTAATAAATATAAACCCTACCACAAATAAAACATGTAATGGCAAGATCATACATGTGTGTTTCCACCAAAAATCCCCATGAGCTTTACACAAGGAAGGTGGAAACATTTAAGCATGATATTATTGCCATCACAATGCTATAGATCTTTTCATTTAAGTTGTTTTGCTATATTATTGCTATATATTTTTCATATTGATATTTTTGTGTATATATCCTACTACTTACCTCATCTCATAATGTTCATCTTGCAGTTGCATCCATAACATGAGAGTCATCATACATCGATTTTGTTTTTAAGTGTATAAGTGCCATAAATACTTGTCTTAGGTACATAAAAACCTGTAGTATGATAGTATAATTGGAGATGTTGCTAAAAACTCAAGATCTATTTTTGTTTCCATCAAAAATAAATTTTTAAATTCGGATCTTGAAAGATACCCATTTTGAAAACCTATTTTCCAAATCCAAAGTAAGGATTTTACATAAAATATGAAGGGCTTATAGAATAGGTATCATAAAAGAATGATTTTGATAAGTTAAACCTAGTTTTACTAAGAGATAATTTCAAAATAAGAAAAGGTTACAAAAGTTAAGTTAGAACTTGTTTCAACTTCAACAAGAACTTAAAATTCGTAATTTGAAAGAGTTGATACGTAAACACCTATTTTCCAACCCCAAAATAAGAATTTTATTAAAGAAATGGAAGCCTTAAGGAGTATGTTTGATTGAGACTTAATTTTTTAAAGATCAAATGAGTCTTACCCAAGAAACAATCTCAAACACAAATCACCAAATTCGGATTTAGAAATGACCTCCACTTAAACACCTATTTTAAAATTCCAAAATGAGGATTTTAATGGAAAAATGAAAACCTTAGGGAATAGATATAGTAAGGACTTAATTTTGACAAGAATAAATGGATTTTATCAAAGTATATTTCTAAGACAAAGGAAAGGTTTCAAAACATAGATCAAACACTATTTTTATTCCCTATAATTTTTGTAAAATTCGTAATTAGGCAAGAATCCTACTTAAACATAGATTTTCCAACTCCTAAATGAAGAAATTTATTAAAATAATGAAGGTATTAGGCATAAGGCATATAGGTCATCAATGCTTTATTTTAGTAAAAATAAAGATGATTTGTCAAGAAACAAAACTAGTTTTTTTTTTTTTCTAAATCAAGTATTCTTGAAATTTTTGCAAAGTAAAAATTTCTAAAAATTCTTTTAACCAAATATCATCGAGAACATGCATATAGATAGCTCATAACATGTCATTTGTGATAATAACTTGTTGATATTACATGTACACTTAATATACATGGTAGGAACAATATATGTATTCACAAAACAATTTTGGAAACATGTTTTAGCTACTGATCAGATCAGATCTGATCTTTTCAAGACCCAAAATTTTTCAAAACTTAGGAGTAACACTAAAATTAGATAGATCTTTCGAAGTAGATAGAAATCGACTGCTTATTTGCGAAAATCCGAGTTAAAATGACTAAGTTATGACTGTTTTAAGTTGGAATTTCCCCTAACTGTGAAAATTACGAACTTGAAAATTTTGTTTGATAAGTTAAAATCAGTTATGGCTTGAAATACTCATTTGGGTATTTTCTTCATTTAGGTGACTTCGAATAAGAGGATTTCTTGCCCTCAGATTATTACGAATAGAGACCGATGACTATGGCTGAGTGAGTCATACTTTCTATTTACAATTCCTTATTGTGCTTGTAACTCATAGTTGCACTAGAATGATAGGCAAAGATAAAAATTGGAAATGCATAATGGTTAATTATGGGATTATGTATGTTATCTTGATGTGCTGAGAAAAATGTGCTAAGTATATCAAAACCGGGTGATTAATTAATATATGTCCATATGCCATGATTATGAGTGTTTGTAAATTAATTGGTCACCTATGAAATTGCATTAATGACTATTCGGATTAATAAGTAATATGGACATAATCACTTTACGATGGGGATGGTGCATTTAATCATGATTGGTTCTCTGTGATCCGTAAACGGTATGAATGAAATGGGTTACCCATGAGCTATAAAATGGTACAGTTAATGGGTTGCTCGTGAGCCATAAAATGGAACAGTAATTCAAGGTAGTACCGCAGGATTTGTTAATCTGCTAACCCCGAATGGAGGGTGTAAATCCATTCAATATATGATTTCCGATTGATCATATGTCTTGTATGCCCATGTTTTTGTTGCATTTCATATGGATGTTTAAAACAACTTGATTGTATGTAATTGTAGGATATGTATATTCTGGAAGTGTTTACTTACTAAGCTAGCGTAGCTTATAGCCCCACAGCTTCTTGTTGTTGCAGTTTCCATACCTATAGTTGCATTGTAAACCCCGGTTTTTCAGGTAGCCAAGAAAACCCTAAACCGGAATAGCTCAAGCCTGGAGTGAGAACTAGGAACCCTAATTCCGGCTTTTCCTCGGTTTCCAATTAATAAACTTTTCTAAGAAAATTTACTTTTGATTATAATTCTTGAATATATTTCAAACTAAGAAAATATTTGATTTTAAGAAAATTTCGATTCCGGGTCATCCCGAGACCCATTATAGAAAAACGTGCCCCGGAACTAGAATTTCAAAAATATTCTTATGAGTACTCATTAGAACCGAAATAAAATAAGGATTTCAAAAATATATTTTTCATAATTTTCGGTTTATGAAAAATACAGTTATAGCCTTTTTATTGTATTTCATTACACCGGAAATTAAATTGTCTTGTCAACTATTCATTACTATTCATAAAGTACCACCTACACTACCTATTAGCCACCCTACAAGTCTAAGCCTTACCATCACTCACATCAAACCCATTCTTCCATAACTTTTTGTCCCTTCACTTCACTTCAACTTATGACTAATGATACAAATCAAATCAAGTTAAATCATGTTGAAACAAAGCAAATTTTCCCCCCTTTCCAAGCTCAAAACCGGCGCACATGCACCCATCCATGCTCCATTTGATTTTTTTTTATTTCTTTTCTTATTCACTTAACCTAATTCAACTTATATATAAACTACCTTTATTCTCTCTCTCCTCATTCTTCACTTTCCAAAATTTCTAAAGTGTAAAAAGCTCTCTCCTCTCTCCATTTTTCCCTTTGGCCGAAACTTTGGAGCCCCACACACACACTTACAACTTCTCTTTTTCTCTTCTATCTTCCATCCATTTCAAGTAAGTTATGATCCACTACTTCCAACTCATGAAACTTTGTTATGGCTAAGTGATTTTTGGTTATCTCAACTCCATGTTCCCATGATCTTGTAGTAGGAACAATGAGATAACAACACAAAAATCCCGAACCATTACAAAGTAGATCTATCTTTTAAAGGAGTTTCTATACCAAAAGCTTTACTTTTATCCATCAAAAAGTCTTTTAAACAAAGGATCTTTTATAAAAATATGGTTTTTATGTTTTTAAAACTCATTTAGCTTTTGATAAAGTAGATCCATCATCTTGATACTCATGATCATGTAGGCATTTATAGTTTCATTATTATTTTGTTCATATGTGCATAAATAGTCTTTAACACTTTTGTCTTTAGTAAATGACTTTCTAGTGTATAGATCTATATATATATGGGTCCATGAAGTCAAAAAGAAAAGTACTTTACAAGAAAAAGACTTTTGAAAATTCGGATGACTTTGAAAACCAAGGTCAAAAACACTTTTAACAACTTCTAAACTTATATTTTATAAGAGAAATAAAGCCTATGGGTAATAGATAATGTTTAGTAGTATTTTTCATGAGTCTAAAGGAGTTTTTAAAAGAAAATGTTAAAACAAGAAATGAAGTCCATAGGAGTTTTGAGTTAAAAGTTATGAAAACCAAATTCGTAATAATGGATGTAGGGTTAGAAAACACTATTTTTCCAACTTCAAAAATGATATTTTCTTAAATAAATGAAGTCCTTAGGATATAGGTATAATAGATACTTAAAGTTTCAAGTATAAAATATATTTTTCTAAAGGAATCAACTTGAAAATGAACTTTTGTAAATTCGGATTTTTGGAAACCCCATAGTAAAAGACCCACTTAAAAGTTTGTAAATATAGATTTTATTAAAGAAATAAAGGCCTTAGGATATAACTAATATAAGGATCAAAATTTCTTTAAATAAAGTAGAGTTTTTCTAAAGGAAATCCATGTAAAATGTAGATGTGGTCAAATGTAGTAAACTTCACTTACTAAACATTGAGAGGAAATGGTTTCTAAGGAAAGTTTGTTTTCTAAAAATCGTTAAATCTAAAAGTTATAAGAACATAGACTCCTTAAGGTTCACATCATGACATTCATGATAGGGAAAATCATTTCCATTGCATTTAGCATCATATTACACTTAGGAATCTCAAATGCATTCATGAAAACCGCATTTTTGGTTGACAAACCCGCTGTACAGATCTGATCCCTCAATTCCGAGGCTTAGATATTTTCAAAACTTGATTTAAACTTCATATTTGGAAAGCTCTTCCGAAGTAGATAGGAATCGGTATATAATTTGCGAAATTCCGACTTAAAACGACCAAGTTATGGCCATTTTAAAACGGAACTTCGGAAATGACGCGAATTCCGATTTCATTAAGTTTCTTAGAGTTTAGTGTCCTAAGTTGATAGAATACTTATTAGGGTAATTTCTTATATGAATAGGTGAACCCGTGGACGGTGACGAGTTACCTCCGGACTATTACTACTAGAAGACCGGAGTACCAATGGCGGAGTGAGTTTTTCTTCCCAATTCATTTATTGTATGTGCTTGTAAAGTAGTGCACTAGAATGTAGGTCAATTGAATGGAATATGAATAATGGGGATTATTGGGAAATTATATGATTGTTGATGATGTGAGAAACAAATTAAGAATATCGAAACCGGGTGATAAACTTTGATTGTATAGTTAGCTATGATGGATTGTCTGATAAATTGATTGATCGCCTAAGTAAATTGGCTTAATCAACTATTGAGTAATGATAAATTGACATGTGCATATCACAAGGGGATGGAGCATGAGCATTTGTAGGTTAGTCGTGAACCATAAACGACATCGAATAATCGTAGGTTAGTCGTGAACCATAAACGACATCGATAATCGTAGGTTAGTCGTGAACCATAAACGACATCGATAATCGTAGGTTAGCCGTGATCCATAAACGGGATATTGTTGTACCGCAGGATTCGTTAATCTGCTAACCTGGGATGGAGGGCGCAATTCCATCCACATATGATTTCCGGTTGGTCATATGTATGTTGAACTCATGTGTTTGATGCATACACTTGCTTGATTAATAACTTGGTTGAATTGTTGTGATACAAATGTTTTTGTGGGAGATTACACTCACTAAGCTAGTTAGCTTACGTCCCTACAGACCATTCCTTTTGTAGCTTACGCATTTATGGCTTAGGCGAAGAGACCCGGCTGAACAGGTACCGAAGCTAGGAGTTTTCCCTAGAAGTTGTAATTTTTGTATTAGACTTCCATAGAAAACTTCTAAGACTTGATGACTGTAAGGACCGTTAAATATTCTTTTGCGGGGGAATGCCCCTTAGAATTTTGTAATATTTATTTATGTTCATGAATTATATCCTATGCCCATGCATGCCAAATTAAGCTTTTATCTCCATTCGGACTTGTACTCTATTGTGTAAAGGTACGCCTTACATCTATATGAGACTCTCGAAAGACTAAGGTGGTAATTCGGGAATCTTATATGGCATGTGGCGGACTGTTACATTTAGGGTACCCTATGGGGCGTGACATGCATCCCATGAATTGACCAACTCAGGTAAAGCAAAATAGGAGGCCCTAGAAGTTTATATTTAGCTTTTGTCTAGACTTCCATAGGAAACCTTAAACACTCGGGTTGTTATCAAAAACTTTTACATAGACTGATTATTCTTTTGCGAGGTAATGCCCCCTTAGTATTTTTGTAAACGATCCTGAATATCTATGGTTTGTATTTTTATACTTATTCTATCAAGTTAGACTATCTATATTCAATTGCGCAAGTATTTTATTACAGTAAGGGAACGCTTTGCATCTAATATAAGACTTTTGAATGACTGTGGTAGTGATTCCTAAGTTTCGTTTAGTATACGGCGGACTGTTACATTTAGGCTACTCTTTGGGGCTTGATAGTTTAAGTTGGTATCAGAGCAACAAAAATATAAAGCATGGCAATAGAATTTAAAAAAAAAAAAAAACTTAAAAGTGTATAAGTAAATAAATCTTAGGTTAGGCAAGGAGCTAAAAGTCAAAACTAATTAGAAATATTTTATTGGTATAAGTTTCCTTAAGAGAAACAAGAGAGAAAGCAAGAACATTTCTAAAAGGGAATTAATAGACATTTGTGCAATGCAGGATGAGGTTAAGAACCTTGTGCGAGGAATTCGCATTGGCGGGGAGACTTAGGACTCTGAAAGAAGTGTATGTAATATGGAAGAGGGGACATAGATATACTAGGTGGGAAATGGTAGTCGATCAAATAAGGTATGATCGGATAAGGAGGTGGACAATGTTAGAGACAATCTATGCTGTGGAAAGAATCACCGAATGCAAGGCCTCAGTAAAATCTAATGAAATCTTATATGTATTTGTTTAAAGAACGAAATCACATTTTCTTAAAAAATGACCTAAACAGAAATTAAGAATACAACTAAGTATGAAAGTGTGCACACCATATCCTTAAAGAACCATAAACAATAACAAGACACATGAACATCATTGCATCCATTGCATCCTTATGATTAATTTCCTTTCGCTTGATTTCATAAATTGAGTTATGATTTGAACTCTACAATTTGGTCTCGTAAATCAAATTCTTGGCTTAGATTTCATGATTTGAATTTTATAGTGATTCGTTGAAGTTTCTATAACGCCCTAACCTGTTGGCATTACAACCTGCCACGTGTCCTCTCTTAATAGGACACGCTAAGGCTTTAATTTCCATAAACAATATGAATATCATCTGTATACCTAACAAGGTATAAAAGAAGACATGTAGTCCTCATAAATAAACCATCTAATAAGAACATAATCTCCATAACCAGAAAACAAGACATTGTTGACATAACTGCAGGTCAACAAGTCGAACCACACCCTAAAATTATTACAACATATAAAACTCCAGATACAACTGAAAATCCAATGAACAGAAACATGTATCTAACACTGAATAACAACAAGACATAAAAAGTCTTCCTTGATCCATTCTATGTCAACTATGACTATACAACTAGTCATCAGCAGGGTAGTCAGGACCGTTAACGCCATCCCCATCCTCATAGACGATATCAAAACCCGATAGATCATATATTACACTATCATAACCTGCACCTGAAATATAACAGAATGAGCGACGAAGCCCAGTACTATAATATCCAATCCAGTTCAAGCAAGGTTATGCACATACAACATGTATAAATATATGCAACTGAACTAAATGCATACAACATATTATTATCTATTTTAGTCCAGCAAAACAACACAGTTCAGAATCCAGTATACGTAAATCTTGAACTCAGAGTAACTCAAACTCTACTTTAAAAACAACCAACTAATTTTGAAAATAAGTAATCATATACATATATGGATGAGTAGGTACTCTCCAAATATCCCAATTCATGAACACCTAAATTCTACCGGAATCATATCTTAGCACGAGTCCACTCGGGACAACCTCATGCTAAGATCATCAGGGTGCCTCACCAGTATCACTGCCTGCCAGGTCTCTACTAGTCAAAGCCAACCACAACCAGGTAGACAATTATTAAACCGAATATTTATTAAGTTCATTATGCAATTCTATTCCTACATCCATTCACAAAATTATGATCTACAAGCACATACATCAAACAATGGATTGGTCGTACCTTTTATATTCAGGAGATAACTTGAACTATTCAAAGACAACCGTCAACAACTACTAGAAAACCAAACCACAACACAACCAACCACTACTACCAAACTCTCACTCTCCCAAACCTGATATCAAACAACAACTCCAATCTCAACCAGTAACATATCAACATATATCAAATCACCAACATCCATAGATAAATCAAACTTAACATAAAACAACCTATCTACACTAACCTGATTTAGAAATCTCCATTATTGCACTATCTATTCCGATCAAACTCCACAATTATCCTCAAGAATAACAAGGAACCGCACAAAACTCTATAATCACCAAATATTTTCACCAAAACCCTAATTCGCATAACATAAAAACATATAAAGATTGTTTAACTTGTATTTTGTTTGAATCCATCATAGAGGAGATTAACTTACTATTTTGAATCACTAAAACCCGTTTTGCATTCACCAATTCATAGGTTTTACACGTGCTAGGGTTTTTCTCCAAAAACCTTCATGCAAAAATTCAACCAATCCCTAAGAAACTTATATAAATTTGTATATAATCTAAATGAGAAGGTTAAGATCACTTACTTTGGATCAAAAACTCCCTCTAGATGATTCTCCAAGCATGGATCTCTAAGAACACTCCAAAACCCTCTTTGATGCAAGAAGAAAATAATAAAAGAAAATCTATCAGAAATGTTTTTTGCGTCCTGTATTTATAGAAATTTGGTCATACACCGGCCCTACGCTGGTGATGTACTTGTAGATCTTGCCAGCGTACACCATACACTGGCAAAATTTATACGAACGCCGGCAGCGTTAGTCGGAGCTTTGATTTCCAGAATTTCAATTCTTTCTTCATACGCCGGCAAATCCTTGCCCTATACCGACGGCTTTCATGCCAGTGTTGAGAGAAAACCCTAGTGAACGCCGGCAGCGTTCGTCCCAGCGTTAAAAAAAATGCTACTATTCCCATCCTACGCCATCTCTACGCCGGCGGTGTAGATTCTCCATGAGGCGGCGTACAATCTGTCAAAAATTGCAGAAATCCGAACTTTAATATTTGTCCTACAACCAAACTTAATCTTTTATAATTTACTTGTTTTGACCTTAAACTCATCCTATATCGTCTCATGATTCATAATTCATTATTTTTCCATCTTTATTTCTATATTTTACATCTCTCCTCTCCTAAAAAGAACTTTCATCCTCGAAAGTTACCTGGATTATTGAAATACCTCGGGATATTTGGATCTCATGTCCTCCTCCAGCTCCAAGTAGCTTCACGTTCTGTTTGATTCGTCCACTGTACCCAAACATATCTGATAACCTTGTTCCTCAAAAGTTTCTCTTTAGAATCAACAACTTTTATCGGCTTTTCCACTGTAGTAAGATTTGGTTAAACATCTAATGGTTCAAGAGCAATGACTTCATTCGGATCCCGAACATATTTTCTAAGCATTGACACATTGAACACATTGTGTACCCCTTCTAGGTCAGGTGGTAAGGCCAATCTGTAAGCCATGTCACCTATCCTTTCTAATATCTCGAATGGTCCCACGTATCGAGGGTTTAACTTTCCTCATAGTCCAAATCTGACAACCCCTTTTGTTGGTGATATCTTGAGCAATACATGCTCACCCACTTCAAATTCCAAGGGTCTTCTTCTTTTGTCCGCATAGCTCTTTTGCCAACTCTGAGCAATTTGTAACCTTTGTCTGATCAAACTTACTTTATCGACTGCATCCTGAACCAACTTGAGTGCTAACATTTGTCTTTCACTTACTTCATCCCAATGAATAGGTGATCTGCACTTCCTACCATACAGTGCTTCAAATGGAGGCATACTAATCAAAGCTTGATAGCTATTATTATACGAAAACTCTACTAAAGGCAGATACTCATTCCAAGATCCTTTAAAGTCCAACATGCACGCCCTTAACATGTCTTCTGAGGTCTGAATAATCCTTTCCAACTGACCATTTGTCTGTGGGTGATAAGCTGTATTAAATACCACTTTCATTCCCAACGCCTGATGTAGACTCTTCCAAAACCTTCCCATAAACCTCGTGTCTCAATCTGATAAAATGGATACCCGCACTCCATGCAACCTCACAATTTCTTTGATGTACAACTGAGCTAACCGTTCCAACTTATACCCGGTCTTGATAGGTATGAAATGAGCTGCTTTCGTGAGACAATCCACAATAACCTAAATCGAATCAAACTTCTCTTTCGTCTTAGGTAAAGCAAAAACAAAATCCATCGTGATGTGTTCTACTTCCACTGTGGTATTAGCAATGGTTTCAACTCTCTTGCCGGTCTCCGGTGTTCGATATTTATCATCTGACGTGCGTGACACTTAGAGACGTAATCTGCAATTTCCTTTTTCATGTTATTCCACCAATATAACTTTTTCAAGTCCTGGTACATCTTGTTCCCTCTCGGATGTATGGAATAACTAGAATAGTATGCTTTCTTTAGCAGTTCTTTCTTTAAATCTCCTTGAATCGACACACGAAACCTTCCTTGGTACCACAAAATACCTTCATCATCAACATAGAATTCTGGTGCTCATCCTATTTTCATTCTTCTTTTGATCTCCAATATACTTTGATCATCTGACTGACCCGTTTTAATTCTGTCCACAAGAGTAGGCTGTATTCTCATATTAGCCAAACGTTCGCCTACTTATCTTGTGACTATCTCTAATCCGAATTTCCTCATATCATCAATCAGATGACTTTCTATAGTAACCATAGCTGCCAAATTCTCTACCCGCTTCCTACTCAACGCATCTGCCATGACATTTGCTTTCCCTGGGTGGTACTTTATGTCGATGTCATAGTCCTTAATCAATTCCAGCCACCTACGCTGTCTCATATTCAATTCCCTCTGTGTGATATATACTTGAGACTCTTGTGATCTGTGTACACTTTGCATCTCTCACCATACAGATAATGTCTCCAAAGCTTCCAGTGTGTACAACTGCCGCTAGTTCCAAGTCATGTGTAGGATAATTCTTCTCATACGGTTTCAACTGTCTTGAGGCATATGCAATAACCCTGCCCCCTTGCATCAAAACACATCCTAATCCCTGAATCGAGGCATCACTATAGATTGCATATTTCTCACCACTCACTGGCAATGCTAACACTGGTGCTTTCACTAATCTGTCTTTCAACAACTGGAAACTGTTTTCACACTTCTCGCACCATTCGTACTTAATTCATTTCTGTGTCAACCTCATCAAAGGACTAGCAATCTTGGAAAAATCTTTCACAAATCATCGATAATAACCTACCATTCCCAGAAAACTTCTGATTTCTGACACAATTTTAGGTCTTGGCCATTCAACCACTTCTTTGATTTTTTCGGGGTCTACTGATATTCCACTTCCATTTACAACATGCCCCAAGAATGATACCTGCTCCAACCAGAACTCGCATTTTGAAAGCTTGGCATATAACCGCTCCTCTTTCAACCTGTTCAAAACCAATCTCAAATGTTTCTCATGTTCTTCCTTATTCCTCGAGTATACCAAAACATCATCTAGGAATACTACCACGAACATATCAAGGTATTCTCTGAAAACTCGGTTCATTAGATCCATAAACACTGTTAGAGCATTCGTTAATCCAAAAGGCATGACCACGAATTCATAGTGTCCATACCTTGTCCTGAAAGCAGTTTTCTGAATATTCTCTACCTTTACCCTCAACTGATGATATCCAAATCTCAAATCAATCTTAGAGAAAACTGAAGCTCATGCTAACTGATCAAGCAGGTCGTCAATCCTCGGTAACGGATACTTATTCTTTATCGTCACCTGATTTAGCTCCCTATAGTCTATACATAACCGCATGCTTCCATCTTTCTTCTTAACGAAAAGTACTGGAGCTCCCCATGGCGATACACTCAGTCGTATGAACTTTTTCTTTAACAAATCATCCAACTGCACCTTAAGCTCTATCAACATGTAGGAGCCATCCTATAGGGTGTTTTTGATATCGGTGTAGTTCCTGACGCTAAATCTATTCCAAACTCCAATTCCCTCATAGGTGGTAATCCAAGTAGATCATCTGGAAAAACTTCTGGGTACTCGCTCACAACTGGTATATTTGTCACTTCCACTATCTGTTATCTTCCTTTATCATCGATGTCAAAACTGATTTACCCCACAACTCATAAGTTGGTAGCACTGGGGGTCTTTATGCCACTAACTTATACTGTCATGCCCCATAGGGTATCCTAAACGTAACAGCCTACCACATACTATAAAAGACTCTCGAATTTCTATTCGAGCCTTTCGGGAGTCTTGTATAGATGTAAAGCGTCCCTTTACGACAATAGAATACTTAAGCAATGGAGTTAAGAAGTTTAATGTGGCATTCATTAACCATAGATAATAAACCAAAACATATATATATACTTTACAAAATCTAAGGGGCATTCCCCTGCAAAATAATATCAAGTCCATTACAGTCATCCAGAGTCCTTTAGTTTCCAATGGAAGTCTATACAAAAATGAAGTAAACTTCTATGGGAAACTTCTATCTCCGGTACCTAAGCTGTGGCTTGCCTCGGTCTAAGCCAGATAAACTTGTGCTGCAATAAGTAAAAGCTATGGGGGCGTAAGCTAACTAGCTTAGTGAGTAAGAACTTCCATATCACAATTAATACAATTCATACAAACAAGTGATTATTCACGCAAATGTATGCATCAGACAAGTAAGTTCAACAAACATATGACCAGCTGAAAATCATATATGGATGGATTTATGCCCTCCATCCCGGGTTAGCAGATTAACGAATCCTGCGGTACGATGTCGTTTAAGCTCATCGTCAACTGAATAATAATTCGTTTTATGGATCACGATTAACCAACAATTTCGTTTTATGGATCACGATTAACCAACATATTCGTTTTATGGATCACGAAAAACCAACCAATGCTCATGCTTCATCCCCGTCGTGATATGAATGAGTTCAATTACAATTGAAGTCAAATATATATAATAATTCAATTCTTTTAGATGACCAACAATGATTCGCAGACAATCCATATAAATCACTAACTAATCAATCAATAGATTAACACCCGGTTTCGATATTTCTTAAGTTCCATTTCACACATCAACAGCAGACAAATATATAATTCCCATATACCCCATCATACATATCCATTTTCATCTTTGCCTATACCACTAGTGCCATTAACAATACAATCACAGTCATTAATTGAGAGTGGAAGTAGTACTCACTCGGCCATTGGACGCCGGTCTTTTTAGTAGTAATAGTCGGAAAGTAGGGTGTCGTCTTGCTCGGGATCACCTACCACATAAGAATAATCCTAATGAGATTCTCATCATTTAGCTAATCCAAGTTATGCATCTAAACTAGATGAATTCGGAATTCTCGCTATTTGCGGAAGCTCCGAGTTAAAACGACCATAACTTGGTCATTTTAACTCGGAATTTCATAAATTTTATATCGATCTCTATCTACTTTGAAAGATATATCTATTTCTAGCATTATTTTCAAGTTTTGAAAACAGTAAAGCCACGGAACAGTAGGATCAGATCTGTTCTGTCACTTTTCCAATTCCGAAAAATTGTTTCACTTTTGATAAAAATGTTCCTAGTTGGTGATTCATGTATAGATGGTATATGAATGAATTCCTAACATGAATGTCATGTAATGAACTCAATATAAGCATGGTCTTGATGATATTTGATGATGAACTCTTATGAACTCCTAATTGTTATAAAATTCCATAAAGGTTATTTCTAAAAGCTATTCTTCCCAACTTTACATTCCCTAGGGTTTCTATGATTTTATTCTTGAAATTCACTTGTTATCTAAATAAAAATGAGTTCTCAAAGTCTATATTAATCATGGTCTTCATTCATGCATAAAAATCCACATTTTTCATTTGGTAAACATGTTTTTAAACAAGCTTCTTGTAAAAATCCGAATTTCTTGAAATTTCATTTTCTTGCATTTTCCTTATGAGGAAACTTGTTTAGTGCATCAAAATTTGAAGCTCCAATGTATTTATTATCTAAAGACTTCATTTAACTCATAAAACATCCAATTTAGACTTAGATACTAGGTGTTCGTGTAGGCATGGACCTAAATTACGAATTTGACTATTAATTCACATATCAATATTTTTCATTCTAACTCCACTACTTGTTTTACATTCTTATCATGCCTAAACTCATCTAAGGTTATGAAAATCATTCCTTAAGGGCATCTATTACATATGCCTTCCAATTTTTATGAAAAATATGAGTTTTAAAGTGATTTTGGTGGTCTTTAAGGTAGGGTTCTAATTCCATCCGAATTTCCAACAAATCATTTCTAACAAAACCCTTTCTTTTTCAACCTTCTTGCCTTCTACACATGGAGATATACTATCTAACACATCTATACATATGCAAGGCTACATTTTTTATGATCATTAATGCATGGAAATCAAAATAACTATATGAACATGCATGTAGATGAATATGTGGATGTCTAAACATTAGATCTACTAAATATAATGCATGAATCATAAACTTCATGGCATGAACATCAATATATATGCAAGATCTTTACTTTACATGCATGAACAAGAGAGTATCTTAACATAAACTCATTTAAACACTAGATCCATGTCTTGTGATGGCTTGATATTCTTGTTTAAGTGTTTTCATGTCCCTAGCATATGCTTATTGGGATTAAATGAGAAAACACATAAGATATAGCTTTGCCATTACAAGATTTACAAAGCACAAAGCCTAAAATCAACATACCAATGGAGTTTTGGAGTAGAAAAGAAGAAGATTTGAGCTTGAGTGTGTGTGAGAGAGAGGGAGGGACTCACGGCATCAAGGGAGGAGGAGGGGAGGGTTTTTCACTTTGGTAAAAATTTGAAACAAGTGAAATGAAGAGAGAAAATGAACATTTAGTTTATATATTAGATGGATTAGGGTTTTAGTTAATAAAATAAATGAAGAAAAGGCAAAAATGAGGGGGAAAAGAGGGGAGGGGGCGCCGACCATAAGGGGGGTGTGTGTGTGTGTGTGTTGAAATTTTGATTTTGTAATTTAAGCAAGTAAAATGTAATAAATGTAATAATTATTTAAGAGACAAAATTCATTGGGAAAGAAAATTGAAATGAGTAGTTGTAAGGATGTAAGAATAGGGTATGGGTAGTGTGTAGTGTAGGTTATACTTGTGAATAGTAGACAAGACATCTACTTTACTGGTTGTAACGAAAACACGAAAAAAAAGCTATAACTGTAATTTTTATAGTCCGGAAAATTATAAAATTGATATTTTTGGAATCCTTATAAAATTACGGTTCCAATGAATATTCTGGAACATTTTTCTGAGTTCGTGGTCCCGAGGCACGCTTTTTCGTAATTGAGCTCGGGAAGACCCGGAATTGAAAAATTCCCGAATTTAAAACTTTCAAAGGTCTAAAATATACTTTAGAATGATAATTCATATTCATTTACTTTATAAAACTTCTTTTATTATGGAACCGAAGGAAAACCGGATTTAGGGTTCCTAAGCTCTTCTCACTAGACTTAAATTGAACCGGATTAGGGTTTCGCTTTTCTCCCGGGCTTTTCTTAACTACTGAGATTCCCGGTGTTTACATATATTCAAACCGATCTCTATCAGGTAAATCAAACTCTATCACTAGATGATGGCAATCTATAACAGCATGATATTTAGCTAGCCAGTCTACTCCCAAAATAACATCAAAATCCACCATATCAATTACAATCAAATCAGCAGGTAGATGTCTACTTTCTATCACAATATCCACAGATCTACAAACTCTATCCAAAATAGATCCAAAACCCAAAGGAGTACTAACAGATACCACATCAGACATGATCTCCACACATAAACCACATGTACTCACAAAAGATTCAGATATGCATGAGAAGCTAGCACCAGTATCAAATAAAACATAGGCACTATGCTGTAATATAGATAACAAACCCGCAACAGTGTCCATAGAAGCTGTCTCACTCCTCTGAAGAGCATAAATCTTGATTGGTGCTCGCTGACTCTGTCCAAAGGAAACTCTAGCCAACTGTCCCCCTTTGCAGTCCACTGCTCTATGTCCTTTCTAACCACATTTAAAACAGAAAACTTGTGGAACTGTCTTCTCTGTGCAAACATTACTCTTATGTCCTAACTTTCCACATGAAAAATACGCGTTCTTTGTCCACTTGCAGTCCCTTAAGTTGTATGACCCAAGGCATTTAGGGCATCTCTTAACAGAACTCTGCCCTACAGATCTGTACTGTTGCACAAATGGTCTTTTTCCTTTATCCTGGGTAATAATATTAATAGCTGGTCTCTTCCCCAGATATACTTGATTCATCGGTGGTTCTCGGCTCCTGATCTGCTCAAACCCTGGTCAATCATCTTAGCCTTGTTCACAACCACTGTATAGCTGCTCAGATCCATCAAGTTCACCTGGTACTGTATTTTCGGTTCCAATCCAGTGATGAATCAACTAACTTTTGCTTCCTCACTTTCTTTCGGTGCATCAGGTAGAAACCTCATCAATCTGTGTAACTCAACCTCATATTCTTCAACTGAAAGCTTCCCCTACTGCAGTGTATAATAATCTTGCAACATCTTTTGCTTAATGCTGTCGGGGAAGTATTCTCTGAAGAAAGCTTGGTGAAACATCTACCATGTAATCATCCCTGGCATGTGCCTCTTAGTACTTGCCCACCAGTTATTTGCCCTACCAGACAGCAAATATGATGCATACTCCACCTTCTTGTTCTTGGGAATGTCCAATGCTGCAAATTTTTTCTCCACTTTCTCTATCCATACCTGAGCTTCCAATGGTTTTCCTAGCATTGGCTTAAGCTTATGCACTAAATCCACAAACTTGTTAAGGCTTATCACATCTGGATGTCGGGCTCCATTACCCCCATTTCCATTCAGTCTTTATGTCTCCTGTCTCCTGCCTCCAAGCATCAGCATTTTCTTGGACTATTTGCATGTCCCTCCTCATATTCTGCTGCTGCTGACCTATCACTCCTAACAGGGCATTCACAGCCTGCAGAAGGAGGTGGTAAATTCTCATTGTGAGTCTGATGTTTATCCTCATTTTCCTCAGCATTTCTTCTCCTGGGCGGCATTCTAAAACAAATAATCATAGATTAGAATAAGGGTATCCACCTTGATACAACAACTTAAATCTAAACATCAATGGCTTAAATAGACAACAACCCCATTTATCTACCCCTCTCATCATATCTCACCATCCTAAGGAGTCAAAACTTAGGTCTACCAGATTCAAAACCTATTGCTCTGATACCAATTAAGCTGTAACGCCCTAACCTATTGGCATTACAACCCGCCACGTGTCCTCTCTTAATAGGACACGCTAAGGCTTTAATTTCCATAAACAATATGAATATCACATGTATAACTCACAAGGTATAAAAGAAGACATATAGTCCTCATAAATAAACCATCTGATAAGAACATAATCTCCATAACCAGAAAACTAGACATTGTTGACATAATTGCAGGTCAACAAGTCGAACCATACCCTAAAACTATTACAACATATAAAACTCCAGATACAACTGAAAATCTAATGAACAGAAACATGAATCTAACACTGAATAACAACAAGACATAAAAAGTCTTCCTTGATCCATCCTATGTCAACTATGACTATACAACTAGTCATCAGCAGGGTAGTCAGGACCGTTAACACCATCCCCATCCTCATAGACGATATCAAAACCCGATAGATCATATATTACACTATCATCACCTGCACCTGAAATATAACAGAATGAGCGGCGAAGCCCAGTACTATAATATCCAATCCAGTTCAAGTAAGGTTATGCACATATAGCATGTATAAATATATGCAACTGAACTAAATGCATACAACAGATTATTATCTATTTTAGTCCAACAAAACAATACAGTTCAGAATCCAGTATACATAAGTCCCGAACTCAGAGTAACTCAAACTCTACTTTAAAACAACCAACTGATTTTGAAAATAAGTAATCATATACATATATGAATGAGTGGGTACTCCCAAACATCCCAATTCCTGAACACGTAAATTCTACCGGAATCATATCTTAGCACTAGTCTGCTCGGAATAGCCTCACGCTAAGATCATCAAGGTGCCTCACCAGTATCACTGTTTGCTAGGTCTCTACTGGTCAAAGCCAACCACAACCAGGCAGACAATTATTAAACCGAATATTTATTAAGTTCATTATGCAATTCTGTTCCTACATCCATTCACAAAATTCTAATCTACAAGCACATACATCAAACAATGGATTGGTCGTACCTTTTATATTCAGGAGATAACTTGAACTATTCAAAGACAACTGTCAACAACTATTAGAAAACCAAACCACAACACATCCAACCACTACCACCAAACTCTCACTCTCCCAAACCCGATATCAAACAACAACTCCAATCTCAACCTGTAACATATCAACATATATCAAATCACCAACATTCATAGATAAATCAAACTTAACATAAAACAACCTATCTATACTAACCTGATTTAGAAATCTCTGTTATTACATTGTCTATTCCGATCAAACTCCACAATCATCCTCAAAAATAACAAGGAACCGCACAAAACTCTACAATCACCAAATATTTTCACCAAAACCCTAATTCGCATAACATAAAGAACATATAAGGATTGTTTAACTTGTGTTTTGTTTGAATCCATCATAGAGGAGATTAACTTACTATTTTGAATCACTAAAACCCGTCTTGCATTCACCAATTCATAGGTTTTACACGTGCTAGGGTTTTTCTTCAAAAACCTTCATGCAAAAATTCAACCAAACCCTAAGAAACTTATATAAATTTGTATATAATCCAAATGAGAAGGTTAAGATCACTTACTTTGGATCAAAAACTCCCTCTAGATGATTCTCCAAGCATGGATCTCTAAGAACACTCCAAAACCCTCTTTGATGCAAGATGAAAATAATAAAAGAAAATCTGTCGGAAATATTTTTCGCGTCTCGTATTTATAGAAATTTTGGTCGGGCCGGTGCTATGCTTGTAGATCTTACCAGCGTACACCATACGCTGGCAAAATTTATATGAACGCCGGCAGCTTTCATCGGGGCTTTGATTTCTAGAATTTCAATTCTTTCTTCATACGCCGGCGGCTTTTATGACGGTATTGAGAAAAAGCCCTAGTGAACACCGGCAGCGTTCCTCCTAGTGTTAAGAAAAACGCTACTGTTCCCATCCTACGCCGTTTCTATGCCGATGGCGTAGATTCTCCAGGAGGCGACGTACAATCTGTCAAAAATTGCAGGAATCCAAACTTTAATATTTGTCCTACAACCAAACTTAATCTTTTGTAATTTATTTGTTTTGACCTTAAACTCATCCTATATCTTCTCATGATTCATAATTCATTATTTTTCCATCTTTATTTCTGTATTTTACAGTTTCTTTTGATTATTTAATTTCCGTAATTTCGAAACTATGTCTTTGAGGCATAACTTAAAGAAAACCTTAAAACTTACGAAGTGATGTATAAACAGACGATCCAGAAGAAATTGTGATCAGGAGCAGGAAACTCCCCTAGTAGAAGCAAATAATGAAAATCTACCTACTATACCCCAACAAAACCAACAAGGGATAACACCTTAGTACCCACAAATGGATATGATGAATGCGATTGGACAACTAGCTCACCTTCTAAACACATTCATCCAAAATAAAATCAAAACCAAAACCCAAGTTAAAATCAAAACCAAAACTAAAATCCAAACTAAAGCCAAAGTGTGCAAAATTCCACACCACCACCGTCCATGGATCACCGTAAAGTAACTGCTGAAGCTCCAGCACCACCTAAGGAGCATTCTTATAATGCACCCTTACCACCATCACCACCTTACCGAAGACGTCATCGAAGCTCTCTACCAGATTTCACAAAGAGTAATCGATATTTCGACAAAGCCTTTGGTAAACTAATGAAGTTGAAGACTGGTTGGCTCAGATCGAGAGATCTTTTGTAGCCTATGAGGTTCCATCTCACCTTCAGTTGGACTATGGGACTTACATGCTCAGATACAATGCCCAAAGTTTGGTGGGAATCAAAAAGAAGGAGCTTAGTACCACCGATTACATGGGAAGCCTTTTGTCGGGAATTTCTAGAAATTACTTCCCTTCTATTTTAAGGGTGAGATATAGTGCAGATTTTCTACATGTGAAGCAAAGAGGAAAGATAGTAGAGCAATATGAGACTGAGTTCACTCATTTGCTACAATATGCACCCGAATCCTTCAAAGGCAGCGAATAGTTGAAGAGATAAGTATTCTTGAGAGGTCTA